>JBBPCS010004367.1:0-11389 GCA_037974645.1 Hollardia meadi
CGTCTCTCTTGCCCCCCAACCCCTCTCTGTTCTCTTACTTTTTTTCTCTCTCACTCTCTCTATCCCCCTGTCCGGTCAGGTCCAGTCCCCTTGCCGAATTCCACAATAAATACATAATTTTAAATTTTTTTTTTAAAGTTTATGCAACAGGTGGAGTATTCTAAACTCCTCCCTTGCAGAGCAAATCTTGCAGCGCATCCAGATCTATCATTCTGCATGTCTATGTTGCTGGACAGGACAGGTTAAAAAAAAAGAAAAGAAAGAGAAGCATGATTCCAGCTCTATGCACAACATTTAATGGCTAGCAGGAACTTTGTTCCGCACCTTTCCCTTTTTCTTCAATTCCTCAACTACGACTAAGCAACTAAGGTTAGTGTTTACAGAGAATAGATCTGACAATCCCACTTACTGTCTTACAGTAGGATTAGTAACTGAGCACTGAATTTAAAACTGATTAAAACTCATTATTGAAAAAAAGTGATCACACAAGGTTTTACTGCTCAATATTATTTCTGGTTATGACAAAGAAAAACAAACAAACCCAAAACTTGCTTGTTCATTTAAATGAAATACCCATCTGTTTGTTCCTCTTTGGACCATGTTGCAGAGCACGCACTTGGAACCAAAAAAAAAAAAAAAGAAAAAAAAGGAAAGGAAAAAAATCCTTCCAAACGGGAAAAGATCATTTCAAGGTCAAGAAAAACTCAACCTGTGTGGCGCTCCTTCTGCCAGTCTTTACGCTGCCATGAACATAGAACCTATAATCTCATTACAGGTAATGTAATGCAGCGATGCATAGCAAGCATGCATACAACCTTGTAAACACATGCTCAGACATATAGACACAAACGCATACACACATAACAAACACATAACCTGTGATTAATGTGACATTGTGGTCAGGCATTAATAATGGAAAACAAGAATCACTTATCATAACAATCTCTGTTTCGTCATCAAGCTCTTGGTCTAAGTGGTAAATTGCACATAATAGCAAAGCAAGATAATGAAACGAGTAACCATATACAAGTAAATTATACAGTGAGGAGCTCATAGCTGGTCATAAATGAAGACTGGAGTGTTTGTGTTATTGTTCTCATTCAACCCCTAATTATTATGTGCATACTTGTAGATAGTTGTGAGGATGTTCACTTTTACTAAGAGAATTATCTTTTATGATGCCAGTTTGAAAAGAAGAGGCTGTACTTATGAGGTTTGGGTAGTGGAACACTTTTCCTTTCATCTGTCTGCAGCCATTAAGCACCACCAGAACACTGACTAGCTAAACAAGGTTGGCTCCCAGTACTCCCTTCTCGCTCTATGCAAATTGGTCCCTTTGATGTTGAACCAACAGCACAAGGAAGGACAGAGTGAGGAAGAGAAGACGGGGTGTGGGGGGTGGGGGAGGGGAGGAGGAGGATGACGAGATGGGCTTATTTTTAATCAGGGACTGGTTCTAATGAGGACCTATGTCAGCAAAACAACATGGCCAAGCTGCTGACTGACCCAAGCAGAATTTCAAATATTATTCATACCCCAGGAATTTTATAAAAATGGTTGCTAGATGTTGTTGTTGTTGTTGCTGCTGTTGTTATTCTTTCTGTAATGTTGTTTTGGGTTTTGGCTGAAAATCAGAAAAGGGCTAGAGGTCGGGGGTGGGGTGGGGGGGCTTTAGAGGAAGAACAGGAAGTTTTTATTCTGTAAACCATGGAATATTTCCACAAACCTCAGACCATGTAATGAGCTGACTTGAAACTTTCGCTGGAAAAATAACTAATCTGTTGGGTTTTTTTCTATTGTCAAGACAAAGATGGAAGACATTGGAATACAACTTAACAGACTCAAAATTATGGGTCCGGCTGTAGATACATTTTTTCCAACCAAAAGTGTTTCTCACGTAGTTCTTTCCTCCTTCCAGGGATTATGAATGCTATAAAAAAAGACACTAAATATAAGGTAATAAAGTTGCTTGTGTATATTATTAAATGGTGTTTCCATTAGGTAGCCATAATTGTAATGGCAAGGGGGCAAATGACTACATGCAGACCTACACACACATACATATAGAGTCAGAATCTCTTTCTCATGTGCATATGCACTTGCACACACACACTATCATCTTACCCCATCAGGTAATAGTTGCCGGCAGTTTTTTTAATTAAAAGTCAGAATGACTTGAATGAAAGCTGCTACTGTGTATGCAACTGATAAACTATAAGTTATTGCAGTTTAATTGAAGAATTAATGAAAGGAGAACTCAATTTTCTCCTGGTTGAGTACTGTGCAGCTGCAGAAAAATGGTATGCCACCCATACATAACTGTCCTTACAGAGATAGATTAAGACTTGACAGACAGGCGAGAACAGGCATTTTACCATCCATGTCCTATCTACCAATTTAACAGATACAGTGTAGACAGCGAGCACAATGTCAGATGCTCAACACTGAATCCGTTAATTAAATATGCAATTCTGTTGGGCGCTGGAGATCAGACTGGAGACATAACCACTCAAGTAAAAGACGGGTGAGTTTGCTAGTACAGTCTATCTCCCCTGTTTGTACTTTTTACACAGAAAATGCGCATTTTATTTTGTGATATTTAGATGTTTCTTCACCAGAAATTACATACAATATACCCAATAGCAATTGTTTTTGGTGATGGTGCATTTTATAGGCATAAATTTGCATTATATTATTATTATTAGCATTATTGGAATAAATAAAAACAGTGCTTCCAACGGTGTGTCGTATCACGCTGTGTCTTTCACGGCCAGTTCGGACACTCTGATAGGAAACAACTGAATCAAGCTGAATTTGTGGCTGATATTCGCTCACACTGAACGCAGCTTAAATCAATAAAATCATATACAAAATAATGTTTTGTGTAACACTGCTTATTTCTTTAGTAAGTAGTCGTGTAATAAGGGGATAATGTACAGCAAGCGGATCATCAAATCCCTTCAGGGTTGATTTATTCACAATAATGACTTGCTCGCTGTACTTTACATATTCCATACATCGCATGTTTCACCTGCTGAATTAAACAGTATTATTGTAACAAAGATGAATGAATGAATTGCACCACAAGCAGGCTGTACTGATGTCTACCAAATATGATATATAATATTACATGGATGACATGCTGAGATAAAAATCACATTGTTTTTTCATTTTGACCTGAGTACAATTCAGAATCTATTTCTCACTGATAATAATAAGAACAGTACTGAGACAGTTACACTCATCTCATGCGCATTAGCTTTTATGGAGGCACCCAATTGGAAGGAGTGAATCAAGTCAAATGAGAAAAAGTTGTAAGTTCAATCATAGGCTGCTACAGCTTGGATGTCACTCAATTTGAGCCATAAACATATTAGTCATCATCATCTTTATATGCAAAGTAGAGAACTGTTATATAATTGAATAGTAAAACTCCTTTGAGGAAATAGTGTAATGTCTACAATGAACAATATGATAAACATTAAGGAAAATACTAATCACTAAAATGCTATGTGAAGTTACATAATGCTAATTAATCAGGCACTTAGCCATAATGTATGATGCACTTACTTAGCACAGCAATCTAGGATCCAAGTTTAACAGACAGACTGAAAGTCGCAGGATAATGAAGATTTTAAATAGGAGACATGCCAGATGTTTCTAATGTTACAGAAAGACAAGAGAAATGACAAATGGTTAATAATAACATTTGTAAAGTAGGGATAGGCATACGATAAGTTTAACTTTACATGGCTTACACTGCACATTCACTTTCTTTAGTTTGTTGGAATACTTCCAAACATCATCATCACTGCATTCCATTCAAACAATATAACTCTAATTATAGAACAGGGTCGAGTTATGTTTATAAGGCTATGTATGCAGTGGCGCAGCTGGCCCCCAGGGAATGACCAGGTGGGGTCACATAAATTCTTGTGGTGACACACCAAAACCAAAAGCCTGTAACCGACTTTCAGGAATTATATTATGCTGTTGTATTATATAGACGTTACATTGATTATAACGTCTATATAGATGGTACAGTTAAGGAATCACATACGTATATACTTTGGTTTCTTATTTTACAGTAAATGTTACTAATTATCTGATGTGCATAGACTGGTACTGTGTTATGTATCTGTATATACATACAAGATGGTCCACACGTCTCCACTTCCTCCTATTGTACCAAAATGAAACCAAAATACCTGCTGCCAACTTGAGCTATTGTAGTGATCGGGCAGTGGAGCAGCGGATTCGAGTTCCCGCCCATACACCCTCCTGACTCAATTGCGAGCAGGACTCAGCTGTCAATCCTGACGTTTCAACCTCTTTTTATCGCATCAAATAACTAATTAAAACCAAACTTCGCAGAAAAATGAACACTTGAACATACACCAGCGTGTTAAGAACTACCTAAAATGACATCACAATTTTTGGGAAAAATTTATTTGATGTGTGCTTTGAGGGGGGGCAGTAATTGTATCAGGGTGGCTGTGCTCTATTATCATACATCTTTTTTTCAGGAGTGAAGAAAATCAGTGTAAACAAGTGCAGATTTTTGGCCAAAAACCAAAGACCCTCCAATTTGTTGATTGTCACTCTGTGGTTTGAAAGTTTCTCAATCCAACAACAAACCCATCAGGTTGTCAACAGTGTGCAGTCTTGAATCAAAGAGGCACTGATGGTGATAACAGTCCTTGTTTGGCTGTGTTCCCACTGGCAGGTCAGACATTTATGTTTTCTATTGTCACAAAGTCACTTCAAAGCAGCTGCAGATTGTCTGTGGCATATCTCTGGGCAAGAATGAACGTCAAACATTATTGAGAGTGCATTTGCATCTGCTGAGAGGCTATTTATGCTGCTGCTGATTCCCTCGATTAAAGGCAGTTTGTAAAATGGCAGGGACATTTGCAGTCAGAAGGATGTGATTAAACAAAGGCAAATACTCCTTTCGTCAACATTATTTATTCCTTGTAGAGTTTTTAGTCCTTGTTCCTTACTGCTGAGCTTGAATATGAAGGAACCAAATCACTAGTCAATATATTTTCCATCCCTTACCTTGATCACCAGCTCTGATCTGTATGGAATTAATATTCATAAAATATAACTGAAATGAGTTTCCTTGCAGGATGTCCAAGCTCCCCAATAGGGAGAGAGAGAGAAGCTGGAGTACAACTGCTGCTACTTTGCTTTGAAAGGAGCCAGTTGAGGTGGTTAAGATTAACTTAAATGTAAGACAAGCCCAACTTTTTGGAAGGAGACGTTGTTAAGATACAAAAACTTTTAATATTGTTCGAAAAGTTTCCCAGAGATTTTATACTGTAATATTCCAAAGATGAGATAGTTCTTAACTTTTCTCTCTTAAAAGTGAAACATTAAATAGTTCAGCAGAACCTAAATCCCACATTTGTTTGACTTGTCACATACTGAGACTCTTGGAAGTGTCCTTAATGAGCAATAGGCATTTTTTAGGCCGTGCACATAATGAATTCTTCTACGGTTTCTACTGCAAATCAACTGGCATAATGGAGACTGATGCAGTGAAAACAGTTCGCACAGTCCCGTGAAGATTTGCATATCTCTGTCCATCCCTAACAGTTCCCCCAGTGTCTCTGTCAAAAACAGCAGTTAACCAGGGCAATGACTGAAAGTGATTGGCCATGACAGTCACGGCCTCTAACACAGTCATCTATCATGTATGATAAAATATTCTCTCTGATCCCACCCCTTCTCCAAGTGCGCCTCAGGTGTGCCAGTGAAGCCTGGCTATGAAAATACCAAAAGTGCATGTGGCACGCCTCCAATGCACTGTGCAGAGCACACTCGACTAGGATCTCAGCCCATTCTCATTCCCAGATATCAACATTTTGTCACAGCCCCTCACATCTCATCCAGATGCACAAGGTATACCCTTTGGCATCAGGCAGAAACGCACAAGGGCTTAACCTGCATCTTATGTCCCTGCAATGTAAAGCCAACCACGTCAGTTTCAGGTGACTTGAACAGATGACATAGTGCGACGTACAGTACTTTTCAAAGAGAGAAAGTGCCAAGAGGGGTGGAGGTCATTGGGCATCTGGATAAGACGCGAGGGGCGCATGAGAATATGTCGGTATGTGACGACCTGGCATGAGAACAGGTTGGGGATCTGTGATCTGGTTCACAAAAATAGAGCCCAAATATTTAATTCCATTATCATTTAATCAACCAAGATCATAAATAAAAGGATTATTACAAGTAGAAGTAACATATTTTACCTTAATAATGTAAGACTTGTAACCCTGACCCCTAAAAGAAAGAAATATGCAGGGTCAATCACAAACCAAAAACTAACCAACCGATTTAAACCAAATACAGGGTATCCAATTACAAGTTATCCAATCTACAAATTTCATTCTTTCCTCCCCTCAGGCTCACAAACACATCTGAGTGAATGTTGAACTGAGACCAAACACAAGCTATCAGCCATCACCTTTGAGCCACCGACGAAGGCTGCACTCGCTGTGCCGTGTTCGAACCCTGAGTCCAGTGGTACGAGCTGCCAAAATTCAAACTCCATTGTGGCATAAAATAATGTGGTGGCATCTTGGGGCTCTGCCGACATTTCTTAGTCTTCTAAGCCTAGGAGCAGATTGGTCCTGATTACCTCTACGAAACAATAACTCACATCTCTCCAAAAATGCAGGTTTACAGCATTTGAAGCAAGCATTAGTGGGAATTAAAAGGGCACAACTCAATCATTAAAGGGTCAAGCATGTAGGATTTCGGAGGACCTACTGGCAAAAATGTAATATAATGTTAATAGTTATGTTGTCTGGCTCTAGAGAGGGCATTATAGCAGCCACCGTGGGTTCTCCCATACACAAGGGAGGGGGTCTTCAGTTGGTTGCAATCTGCAACCTCACAGCTGGATGCCACTAATTCTACACACTGGTCCTTTAAATAATGTATTAACAACACAAAAGCTGTTATTGCTGGGACACTTCCCTGAGGAGAAAAATATGCATTTCTTTAATGAGCATTTCACAAAAGCATTTGTGTATAGATTTTCATAAGCCGTCTACCAAAGCAAAGCTCTTCCTCAGCTGTTGAGGTAGATGCAAAACTGGCTGTGAAGCTGTCAGCCGTCTACTCATTGAAGATGCTTCTTAATCTATTGCAAAACCTGCATTTGGTTTCACACCTGTTTAATCGTAACTTCTATATCCTCTGTCTTTTCTTTGAAAAGCAGATATGCAAGACAGCAATGCAACCCAAAGTTATAAACATAGCCAAGGAGATGTAAATACAAACATATTTACATTGTTTCGCTTAAGATGGTATGGATGTTTACACTGACGGTCGCCAATTATCCCTGTGCGTGACAGAACAAGGCTCGCACCTACACAACACAGTTCACTAGCCTTCACATTAGCAGTTAGATACATGCTGTACAGAGAGGGATGTGATAGAAAAATAACATCAAGATATCTCATGGAAATGTTAATGTGGTAACGCAAAAGAAAAGGAAAAGGTAGAGACAGAGAAATAGCAAAACAGAGACAGTTGATCCTGTGTGGTAAAAAAAAACAAAAAAAAACATGACATATGTTGTCCTCTTTCTATCAACATCTGTCACTGCAGATATAATATCTGTTATTTGTCATTTTTCTGTTTCTTTAGGGATGTTGCTCCAAAAGATCAGTCCAAACAGCACATGCAAATCATTACCCTAGTTACAAAAAGAGTTTGCTCTCTAATTTCTCAAAATCCCTGCCTATCAAAAAGGAGACACTTTTGCTGACACTCATAACAGTATAAAGCTACATACAGTATGCTGTACTTTAAGATAATCCACCTGGGCTTTGAATCCAAACGAAAAACAGTAGTAAATATTAAAATTAAGAAAATGCACCTGTTACTTTCCTCCCACGGCTTTGCCTCTGATGTGGGCTTGACAGGTTAATTAATTAGCTACTTACAATAGTGACTTGCTGGCCTCTGTAATACTGGCAGAGCTCCACAAGAAATTGTACAGCAGCACACAACCTGCCTGCTTAAAGTGTCAGTGTGTACAGTGTGCATAAAGGGTAGGGTCATAAAACCCAGTGGTACCACTGCTCTGCCCAAGTTTGGGGTGTTTGGAGTTCAAGGTTCATTTTGTACAGTCACTTGCACTAACCAGAGGGGCAACTCCAACTGGAGTCCTTTTAGCTAAGATTTTTTTAATGGAACTTAATTAACAGAACAAACCTTTTTTCTTATACTATATACTGTACTCTACAGCACACTCTACCGTACATTCTTGCAGGTGGTAGGTATACATTAGCTGCACAAAAAACAAAAACATACCAATGTATACCTCTTTATACATCCATGACACAGACAGAGCAGAGGAGAGAGTCGGGCAGTGATGTAACTTGGTTGCAACGTTTTTAGTCCAACCTCACCCCCTGCAAACTGACATGACACGGTTAACAGTAACGTTACATAGAAAGTGAAGAAAAACTTAGAAAATTGTTTACATCGTAGGACAACTTGTATTCAAGTGTGCAGATACTTTTAATATTATAACAGTTAATAATTACAGATATCTGTAAACAATTGTTTATTTTACAGATATACAGAAATGAAATAACTGCCATCGTGCTGTAAAGAGCGCTGCATAGTTTTACACACCACATAGCACGCACACACAACACTGCGTTACTAATGGATACTCTCACCCGTATGAACGTCAATCTGTGAGCCTTGTCCACCCTCAATCTGCTCTTGGTTTAACTTCTCTGCTTGATCATTCTTAGTGCATATAATAACCAGTCCATTTTGCCCCTCTGTCCCACTGTGCTCCTCAGAGGTTTCTGAAGGTAGAAGTTCATAAGCAATGTAGAAAATGGAGAAATCACTGCTGTGAATCCACCATGAGCAGCATTGACCATTTTAGCATTTTGCCAAACCAGCGTCACCTGTTAATCACATAACATCGGGGTGTGTTTGATATGTGTCACTTAGCATGCTCGCCAGGTGGTGCATTAAATCAATGTATCAATTGATTGAGGTAGATGCAGCCGCTTTTTAACTACACCAAGAAACAATAATGCTAACCATAACCTATAACGTAATCCTTAATTTTAGGGCATTATTGTTTTAACTCAGTAATGGATTCGCCTTGAAATGTGGTGAAGTACCATACTTGTACGTAGGTAAAAGCACAATTACTGATTTAAAAAATACTCAAAAACAACTTTTCATGGTGAACTGTATTGTTGTGACCATAGTCAGGTTATTAATAGGTGGCTTGGCCACACTTTAGAGTCGAGGTTAGTTAGCTTCACACATAGACTCAGGGTCTTGCATCTAACCATCCTTTCTAGTAACCTGATACCACGATCTCACAAACATACTGTCACACATACCTTCCCCTCACCCGTCGGCCTTTTTATTTTTGGAACAAAGGAACACATGGCTTGAGACTCTCACCTGTCGGCCATTAAGTCTTTGTCAAGGCGCTAGAGCCAAACAGCCACCTCCACACACACACACACACACACTTGTATATACATGTATATACATTTCAGATTAGTTATTGTGTGTTTTTAATTTTGTTGTATGTGAATTAATACTTTTGGACATACATGCTGTCTGTTTAATGTTGTACAAGAGTGAATACTGCCAACCTCTACACTGTCAAGAAATCCAAATCCTTTGTCTAGCCGTTGACATGGTAATTTTGATTATAATTATTAAGTTAATTATTAATCATAATTCCAAATTTACAGTTTAGTATCCCTAAATGAGACTGATTAACTGAATCGGCTATCTTTTCCCTTCTTTAAGGGTGGTGCCCCGAGGTGATCTAATGTACATTAGATCCTATTAATTAATACAATTAATAATTATTTCTGATAATTATTAATTATTTTTGATAGCCAAATGTTATCAATTATTTGTCGCCTTGTGCCCCAACACTGTATATAGCCCATATACACCAGCTATAACATTAAAACCACTAGCCTAATATTGTCTAGGTCCCCCTCAAACTGTTAAAACAGCTTTGACCTCTCATAGCATTGACATGGGATGTTGGCAGCAAATCATTTGGGTCCTGTGGGTTGTGAGGTGGAGTCTCCATGGATAGGGCTTTTTCCGGTGTCCGTGGGCATTCATTGGCATTCATTTGTGGCTGGTTGCTTTGTTAAATTTATTTGGTGTGCATAACATTAAGGTGAACACTTCAACCTTTTCCCCCAAATCATGTTATATTTCTGCATCCTTTAAGTACACGTTCTATGAGTACATGTTGTATTTACCACCTGTGATAGTGAGAAAGATACTTTGAGCGCCATCTTTCCTCCGATGCCTTCAATCTGCTGTGGTACAGATTATCATAACACTGAGATCTCAACAGAAGTCATTTAAATTAGTTTTGTCAAAAATATTCGTCATACTGTAGCCCTGCTTTGTTGTTTTTATGATTTTTGCAATAAGAAAAACAATGGACCCAGCTTTGCCCTTACAGTCAGCTATGGTATAATAACAAGTATACATTCTCTGGCATACACACTCTGTCCTATCTTTGTACTGTAAGTCAAGGGCAACATATTGCAGCTGTTAACTCATCCTTTCCGTCCCAGCCAGCAGTGTGTGTGCTTTATATGTATAGCCCCTGAATATTCTCCTCATCCCCTTTGGTATGTTGCACTTAACAGAATGACAGTTGTAATGACCACTATCCTTCCCAAAGTCATGGATGTCATGAGTCAGCAAACCAATGTCACTGTGGAGGTGAGATTGACTGCAACGAGAGCATGCTAGCTGTTTTTTAAAAGCATGACGGCCTGTACAAGGGCAAGCTGCAGGGGTAGTAAACTGTAAGGTAAGCATGTCAATATTTGTCACGTGTGCATGACCATGTTTGGCCCTGCTGACACTGAGTGTTTTGCATCCTTTATTTTTGAGTCCATCCCAGGGCATGGAGGATTTATGTCGGTAAATTTCACAGTTTTCAAAGATGTTACAATCTTAATGTTTGTTTTGGTCAACATTATTTTGTCATATAGTGCATAGTGTCACACACAACAAGAGAAGTGACCAAAAGGACACTCAGCTAAGCTTATCTTGTTGTGTGTTTGCATTGCGCTTAAGATAAAGCAGCACAATTTATCACATAAATGAATAATTTGCAATCATTTCAGAGCTGTGTATGAAAGTCAGTTGAGCCAAATAAACTGGCTCATGTATTCAAACAAATTCTCGGCACAAGATATCTCATGGCTCCAGGGCTCTGGCACAGGACTTGGTATGGATCTACTTCTGACAGGATGCCCTTGTGTTCCAGTGTGTGTGTGTGTGTGTGTGTGTGTGTGTGTGTGTGTGTGTGTGTGTGTGTGTGTGTGTGTGTGTGTGT
>JBBPCS010004368.1:0-11389 GCA_037974645.1 Hollardia meadi
AGCAATGCCCCCTGATGACGTAGCCACTCCTACACTCGACTGACCAATCCTGCAACTTCATCACTTACTTACTCACTCAGCCACAGAGCAACCCATAGGGCTGGCCTTCTGCGGTCCAGCCAAAAAAGAACAACATAGACAGTTACTGCAGTGAATGAACACATAACAGTATGCTAAATAACTAAATATCTCAAAGGCCATTGACAATTGAGCCCTGAGAAAATTACATCTAACTAATACTGCAATAATCCAATCTGTACATTTCATTTCCTCCTCTCCTTAGTAGCATTAACATACAGTACCATCTATGAGATGTCAGTAATAATAAAGTAATAAAATACATTCACTGACAGTCCTTTCCAACTTGAGCTGCAGGACTACTTTCTTTTTTGTAGTCTCAGCTTCACTGCTGTCCCTAAATAGTTTTGTTTGTCCATTGTAGGTAAATATAAGTGTGGCGTGGAACAGTAATCTATGTCTCACCTCAACCTTGCACAGTTTTATCCTTATATATTTGAATTGGGCTCTTTTCCTGGCGATTTCAGGTGTCACATCAGGAATTATCTTCACTCACATGTCTTGAAAAATAACCTCTCCCGATTTCTTGCCAGCTTCAGGATCGCCTCTTTCGCCTGATATCTCTGCATTCTTACAATCATGGGTCATCTCAAACTGCTCACCGGACCAATTCTGTATGCAATCTCTACCTCTGGTTCACATGTGAGCTCCCCTTGGAACACCTCCTTGAAAAAGTTTTTCATGAAGGAAATGGGATCATTCTTCTCAATATCGCTTTCCAGTCCAAACACTCATGGATTTAGCTTTCTGCTGTGCATTTCCAGTCTCTGTAGCTTGTCTTTAAGCTCTTCATTTCCCATTATTAGATTAACATTTGTAGCTTGAAGTGCAGCCACACGATAATCGATGCCTACCAGCCCCTCTATATCCCCAATCTTTTGACAACAGGAGCCGAGTTCTACGCTGAAAGCATCAAGCTGTGGCTGAAGTCTGTTTCTCTTCCCTCATTATGGAGGGTATCAGAGCCGACAACTCGGAGTGGCTAACCTGCGAGGACCCGCTTTCCAGTTCTCTCTCTTCCACTACGTGACTTCTTTGTGTGTCCTCAGCTTGTGATGGAGTGCAGCGTTGATATAACTCCTTGACCTTTTTCCTTTATTTCTTTGGCAGTATTACATTTACCCTTCTTTATTTTCCAATGGTCTTTACCTGAAACATTTAATCATCAATTAGTAACCTGAAGTCTTCATTAAAGTTTGACGAGGGAACTACATGCTCTCAAACTTCACCTCCTACTTCTGCACATGCTCTTCATGATACAAAGAGGGGGAGAATTTGGAAGGCTCATTTATCAACTTTCTCAGGACTACTGATGACTCCATCCATGATTCATCACTCTTACAGAGGCAGAGTAAAATTGGTACCGAGTTTGACTCTAATGATGTCAAACTCTTGATCTATCCCTTTGTGAATAAAGTTAACATCATGTTCGATCCAGTCAGGGATGTAGCCGGCCAAAGAGACGAAAGAAGAACAGATGAGAAAGGGAAGGTGATTAAAAGGCTGCAGTTTCAAAGGCTTTGCTTTTATTCCTTTTTTTTAATGCAGAGATGCCATTCTGGTTATCTGGCAAAGCAGAGAGTCTACAACAGGATTATGGCCAACAGCTAATGAATTATTTAGTGGTTGCAACACTGCCAGAAGAGATGGTTCTGCTGGCCATTCAATTTGCACACTCATAGTACAAACATGCAAGTATATGCACAAGACAGCACACATTGCAGTCTGAAAAAGAAGAAACGATGAAAGAAACGATGAAAGAAGAAACATACGATGAAAACGACCAATGTACCAAGAGTAGGCTCTAAGCTAGCTAGCAAAGGACTCACTGATGTGGGATGAGTGCAAATAGGTCTATCTGCGAACCTGGTAGGTACAGGACTCATCTACTACATGATCCACCCAAAATTGTTAGGTTTAGGCACCGAAACTACCAGGTTACGGTTAAGAAAAGATCTCAGGGGGTGTGTCATGTAGTGAAATTAGCTTGTTATGTAGTGAAGTGGGTAGTGTCATGTACCCTCTCCATGTTTGCAGAAGTGTTTGTATTCAGCTCAGCCTCTGACTGACTGCAGAACTCTCCTCTTTTTCCTCTCATCTCTGTACATTTATGAGGCAGATTCATAAGGTCCTGGGATTTTTGTTTGTGAACTTCAATTCGTGCCAACCTGAATGAACTCACTTCTGAACAAATCTTTCCAATGACTGCCTCAACACAGCTTTTGAGCTGTACTTTAGAATTCCATGCTGTGTTGTAATTTCTGTTAAGTACTCCCCTTATAGCAATGAGTACCACACAATGGCAGCCTATGTTCATTTGTCTGTTGAGTGAATAAGTGTTCTTGGGTATTTTAGTGCGATTTTGTATTCTAAAGTAATGTGGTTGTTTACATCCCAATGTGACTAAAATACTGCTTTGGTTGACATAGGTTATGGTTATGCTATTCTGTCTATTTTTATGCTTTCTGTGTTGAAAGCATGTATCCTAAACAAGCATGTTGAATGTTTTTTCTGTATTACTCCACTTCAATTGGCTTTGATATAAATATGATACCCAAGTGGACACACTAACTTTTTTTTCCTCTTTTCCAGTACAATACTATGACATGGTTATGGTTAAGGACACATAAATACCTTTCAATCCATCTCCTTTCAAGCAGTGCTCGAGCGTCATTCAGTCGGCATTAAGTTTGAAAGAGAGACTGAAGTAAAAGATTGAAATAAGTAATCAACGCAACATTGCCAGTGGCCTCAATTGTGTACTAGAACTCAAAGAATGAAGGAGCAGACACGGCACTGGAAGCAGACTGATAGCTTTCAGAAGTTTTAATTATAATACAGGAAAACACAAGGCTTATGGGGTGTCAAGGCAGGCAGAGGTCAAAACCAGATATCAGTCCACGAAAAAGCAAACAAAATCCAAAAGGGTTAAGCCAGAATCCAAAATCCAAAACTACAGCAATAGTCCAAAAACACAGGCAAAAACATTGAGAAAGCTGGGATGATGGCACACTGGGTAACACGACGAACTGGCAGAGACAAAGGGGAACACACAGAGTTAAATACACAAGGAAGGGAAGGTTAACAAGACACAGGTGAAACTAATCAGGGCGGGGCAGACAATCACTGTGGAGGGAAAAGAACAAAGGGAGGAAGTGTAATGCAGGACAAGACACACAAGTAAAGGACCACAAAATAAAACAGGAAATAGCCTACAAACTAGAAACTCAAATGGTAACATAGGAAGTAACAAACACAGGGATACAAACTCAAAACCATAACACAAGAAATAACACACTAAAACTGAAACCATGACATCCAGGTCAGTACCCTTTCGGTACTGCACATGTGCAACTCTCAACAGAAAGGGAAGAGAACCTAAATGGCTTATTCTTCAGCTACTTCCATCATCAGCTATGGAAAAACAATGTGTTTGGTTCAGCATGTTATTGATGTTAAAACTTTTAAAACAAGTAATCTGATGAGGTATGTGATCTGCTGATTTCTACTGTTTTCTACCACCTTCATGACACTGAACGTGACATACCAGGGAAAAAAAGGGAAAACTTGTCTATTGGCATTGAGTTGTCAACTGTCTTTAGCAGGACCACCCGCATTTAAAAAAACAAACAAAAACAAAACGCTTATACACACTAATTTTGATTTAAAAATGGTATATGATTATTATGAGACTGGGAGAGCTGTGTACAATGAGATTCGTAGATACATTTGCACCGATTTGTATTTGTTATTTTGATAAATCATGATGAATCATTCCAGACATTTACTCCTTTTCAGGGCTTTTAATGGGCTCTGTCAGACAAATCTATATGGTCACAGTGTGACTTAAAGACAGAACAATTTAGTGGTTTTGAACAATAAGGTGAGTGGATTTTCACAGAATGATCCTGCCTTATGCAGCTTTCAAACTATATCCAATATTAATGCTCACTCAGCAAAGCTACAGTACCACTCCAGCCTCTGCCAACTTCTCTAGAATTACTACCCTTAACTTCCTCTCCAGTCAGGCCAGCCGATTTGGCACGCAGGCCGACTCTTGATGACATTGATTGCTTGAGTGAGACATCTGCACTGTCACTCTGTGGCCTTACTGACCAACTAGTCATCTCTCTGCTAGACCATTTGACTTCATTATCCTGCAGCACTGGAGAAACATAGAGGCCTTAACTGGGTCTCAAGAGACACACAAGCCAACAAATCACCTCCATCTCACTCTTTGATCATCTTTATCCTCTGCTTTCTTTCTGTTCCTACCTGTTCTTGGCTTGATTGCCAGATTTCCTCACAGTGGTGCAGGAGAAGGGTAGTCAGACAGTCAGAGAGAAGGCAAAGAGAAAGAGAGAGGTAGGAGGAGGAGGGGGCTGCAGGGAAGAGGGAGCTTGTCATAATAACCCTTTTTTGTATGTTACTTACTAGAGCACAACCCCAGATGAAAAGGGTACATTCTGCCCTCTTTCTGTATCTCTCATTTGCCTCTCTCTCTAGCATTCTCCTGACTTCACGCTCATTACCACAGTGCCTTTTATCAATAGTGCATGTAATTTTAGTTCCATGTCCATCTAATTTTTTCCCCAATTCTTTCTTATTCATAACCCCTTTCTTGCTCCTTCTCTGTGAGTGAGGATGACTGAAGCAGACCCAGCAAACATGCCATGTAGGTTAGCCCATATGGGGCCTTAAACAGTTTTACCATTTGGCACCCCAGTGAGTTTTCAACCCACTGTGGGCTTGCCCCCTGTATATGAAGCAAAGCAGAGTTGTTTTAATGTTAGAAATGGTCTATATTATATAAAAATGTAACAATAAGCTGCTGCCAGTTTGATGAACACAGTACAAAGGTGGTGGTAGCAGCCCGGGTTTGGCTGCTGGCACCCCGAGGATGACTTAGCTAATGGGACTGCTGACAGAGAAAGCGGTAACTGTCTAATAGGTACAACAAGTCATGTTATCTGCCCATCATGAAGCTCCTTAAACCACCTCAATCTGGATTCCCTGTCATCGAACTGGCCTCAGTTCTTCTTGGAGGCTGTGTTAGGTTTCTGGCCATTTATGTTCACCAGGCTCTGAGACCGGCACAGCTATCATCAGTTATCATTTATTTCAAGGCCAACTCCATCCACATTCGTTTCCGAGTTTTTAAAATGTAAACTGAGCCTGCAGCTCATGAAGCACAAAGGCACAGGCAAGGATAGGGGGTTTAGTATATGTAGCAACATCATCATCTGAAACCTATGTCGGGTCACGTGGGAAAAAAAATTTCAGAAAGGCTTTGGAAAATAGCATCTTGACTCTGTAAAGCTGCAGAAAATATTTTCTCCATAAATCCTACGACCTCTGTTCTTTACCTTGGTGAGTGAATGACACATTGTACATAACACATTCAGTATGAAATATATTTAGGTCAGTCGGGCTACAGGCAAAACAAATTATTTCAAGGATGTAAAACATGAAATAATACTCAAGACACTTACTTAGGAGATCCCAAAAGTGTCCAGAAGAATATAAAAGAAATATGAGCAATAACAATAGCGTGCTTGTTTGAGAAACGTTGTTTTGGTAGACCCTGTGGTGTAAACAAGGCAAACGATTCAATGAAAGAATGTAGGTGCAACAGCTGAAAAGGCATTCAAATATTGCAGAAAATGCATTAAGAGGAAGGAGCAAAGTTACACTCGCTTCTGGCTGTCAGGAGAAATCAGTATTTATATTAAATAACAATAAAACTCACATTAAATGTACCTTGGTGCATCACCCTTCAAAAGGGGAAAATTGATAGCCAATTCATTAATTTAGCCTCAGTCTAAAGGTTGCTACAGGGTTGTTAAATCAGTCTCATAAATCAGTCTCATCAAATATACTAAACTAATAGTTTGGAAAAGATTAATAATTAAATTTAAAACTTCAACCAATTTACCATATCAACACAGTGTTTCCCACAGGATTTCGTGAGACTATGGTGGGTGACCCTCGGACCATCTGGGAGTTCCGGACGCATGCTCCCCAGGAAACCAAAATATCTTTTTAAACGCATCAATCTGATGCACTTTGAGAACAAGATTAAGAGGCTGGATCATAAATAACACAAATATAAATAAGAAATTGCTGAAAATATAAAATGTAGAAAATAATAATATATAAGACTGAGTTTTGGCTCTGCTGCCTGGTAGTAGCTGGACAATGGCTTTAGCTAGTTTACAATGTAAACATAAGCCTATAGTCAGTAGTCAATATCAATTTATTGCTTTCCATCTTGCATTAGTCCAGGGTTGTAACTAAACCTTGACTCAGAGACTAGATAGGCATTTTAAAATTGTGTGCCTGAGGAGTGTCATCACTCCCACATATTGTCTGGTCCCCACAGAGGTTGCTGCTGGAAAGTTTCGTGTATGCGCATATGAATGCATGTTCGTGCTTTCCAAGCGGCAGTTCATAAATACTGTTGCCCGTTGGCGTTTATCATACGAAACAGTTGTCTTTCACTCTCACTTTTGTCAGCACAAAGTCACAGAACACAGCCCTGGAAGGGGCTACAAGACACAGACTAACAGATGTACTGTCCAGCTTAGCAAGACATACAGAAGACAGATGCACTGCAGGCTAGCACAACATGTAATGTTTAATGTTACTTATTTGTTGACATCAAACATAAGTTTACATAATAGCTGTTCCCATGATTCACTCTCGTGGTGTTCTTTTTCTCTTTTCTTGACCAGAAGGTTAGTTTCATATGGGGCTATTATTGTTGCAAAACTATTTGCAAATGTGTGTAATCAGATTTGGAAATGTGTAACATAATCTCTAAATGCATACTGAGATTTGAGAATATGTACAGGAATCTGCAAATGTGTAATCAGGATCTATGTGTGTGTAATCAGATTTGCAAATGTGTAAAAAGTATTTACTAATATGCATTCATATTTGCAAGTCTACTGAGATTCGTACATATGTAGACAAATATGTAAAAGCGTAAATATGTAGACAAATCTGTAAATGTGTACATTGATCTGTAAATATGTAAACAATTTCTTTACATTTACATGCATGCAACAAGCCATCTTGTTTTTCCTCTGTTGCTAAATTCCTCTGGCCTCTACTTAAAATGCATAAATTTCTGTCATCATTTAAAAATGTTTTATATACAAAAGAGACGATGTTGACACATAATGGATATATTAACAACATCATTAAATATGTAAAAAATTATTGAAAAAATAGCAAATTTACAGGAGCTTGTTTGACCTTGTTGCATTTAGCGGATGTGGAGGGTCAAAGGGTTGTTGACCATGTTGACCAGTGAGTGCCTAATTTTATTGCTTTTTTGTAAATATCTGACGATGTTGACAAAAACAACAAAATAAAAGTACATATTGTTGAAAATTCTGTTTTTAGTTTTAAAATGAGTTTTGCACTCTACTCTTTCTTTTTTTTTTTGTCAGGTGTGCTGATATAATTGCGTAATTCATAAAATTATAAACAAACATAAAATAAAATGTTACATTTGTGCAAAAGACCCTTGCATAATCAACTGTGATTATTTTAAATGCAATTTTTTTTTTTTTCATTTTCAACAGAATTTGTACTTTTTTTCATGGGGCATGTTTTTCGCAAGAATCAGTGATTCGTCACTTGCAGTTCTCTCAATACTTGTTGGGCCATGCTAAACTGAGCTCAGCAGGCCCTGCTGGCCAGCGGTCACCACGAAAGGCCAGACACCAGAGAGAAACAAGACAATAGCCAATAGATTGATCTTGTGTTTTGTTTTGTTTTTATTGTTTTATAGTCTTGTGTTATAATACAGTTCATTCCATATGGCCAAGCCTGTCCTTTGTCCTTTCTTTTCTGTGTTTGCGTTATGCTGCAAACTTCCCATCATCATCTGGAACTGTGGAGATATTGACCTTTTATCAGATTCTGGAGGTTCATCCTGTACTGAGCTGGCCACTTGTTATTAATTCTTCTAACCCTCACCCAGAAAAAAAAAAGGATAAATCATTGAAGCAAATACTGGCAGGTGATCCATGGGGTTCAATGATGCTGACAAGTAAACAGGCTGTTAGCAGCAAACACATTGTCTACTCCCTGTAACAGATGAAAACTATTATTATTGTGAAAATACATTGTACTGTATGTATCAATTCCATTTCATTTACAGCATGTTCTTTATTCTTATTATACAATCCATTTCCAAAGTCAACCCCACATGCTATTCACTAATCTTCACTCATACAATTTGTTCATTTATCATGGTTTTATTTTATTTTGCCCTTATCAAAAACCTGCAATTAGTAGGGGAAGAAAAAAAGAACTGCAACTTTGACAATATTAAGCACATGTAGATTACGGTATCTGCTATTGCTCACATATTCACATCACTGAAGCTCCTGTCCCCAGCATGCTCTGTTCACCATTACTTTATGGAGACAAGTAAAGTTATGTCATCATTCGCTGGAGGACAGAGCATCAAAAAAGACGGACAGAGACAGATGACTTAGTGGATATCCCAGCTTGTGGGGAGGAGCTGTTACATAATATATTACATACTACAGTACTGTACTTTTTACTGCACTACATTTGTCTGACAGCTTAGTTACATTTAGTTTTCAGTTTTGTATTTTTCAGACCCTTCCTGATCAATGAAAAACATGTATCTCCAAATTTTGTGAATAAACTGAAGGATTAAGAATGACTTTATTGGATAAGAAAACTTTCTTACTTTGGAAATTAAATAAACTATTTAAAAACCCTGGAATGGAAAATGCTTTTTCATAAAGATGAAAACAGGGCTCAAAACATCCAAAAACATTATATATAATAGTAGTAGGAATTCTACTTGTTGTATCTTCAGTGTGGTATTAGTAGTCTACTTTCACTCATAAAGGATCTGAATACTTCTTCCACCATTTGCTGTATCCGCACTATCATCAGACCATTTTCTCTCATCTCAGTACTTCATTCATGGTTCTAATTATGTGGCTTGTAACTTAGAGGTTAACATCCAGCCTCTTACGCTGGAAACCCCAGTGATAACAGAGACAGGTGATAACCAGCTTCATGATAGTGATTATCCAGGATCATCAATGTTAGTTTTAGTCCATCAAGTAACCCAAAGACAGACCTCAGGACATCAGCTACTTTGGCTGCTAGCTATGTTCTACAAACTTTTTTTTCTCACCTTATAACAACAGACAGTTCTGTTGACAAGGTTCATAAAAGGACATATTCAACATATCTTCTACTGTTTTTTTAGGGGGGACTAGAACAATCTTGCTGTATTATTCTTTAGCCATGTTGTTCCTTGCCATATTGTAGTGGTGTAATACATTTCTTTGCAGGAATATGTGGGTGGAGGGTCTTGTCATGTTCAAAAAGTGATTACGTTGTATTTTTCCTTATCCCTGAAAATAGCTGTTCCACACACTGGCTGCTCATGCAAACAGGAAACTCAGGTACAAACTCCATTTGCTCTCTCTTTGCTGTTGCCCTGGTGAAACACCCCAGTCAAAGCAACATACTTCATCATCAATATCATCAATTCATCAATACATCTTCATCTGTTGGCATCTTGGGGTGCTTTAACCAAGGAATATTCACATGAAACTTGCTCTCTGAATTGTGCTTGATGTTGTCCGGTGTAGGATCCCATAACTTTCAAAAGTATCTGGCTGTCTGTGGTTGGTATGCAATTCCAATTCCCTGGCAGAGTGATCGACCATTACATTGTGTTTCCATGAGAGCAAAAGGATCCACAATCACACTGACTCTCTGCTCTTAGGTTAAATTGGACAAGTTGTTACAACCCAGCCACCTATTAGATAACAAAATATTATGGATATTGATTTTGGGGGACTCAATATATGCCTTACATACATAAATACTTGTACATGATGAGGCTGTAAACCATTTACACACAACAAAAACATATACATAACAGGTTGAATTACCTTAGAATTGAAATACCAACACTTTGATATAGGTAGTTTTTTTAAAGACATTTTCCCATAGAGGATAAGATGCATCTTGGGGTCTATCCAAACCACATTGTTTGCATAGTACCCTTACTTCCTCTACCGTTTGTGACATGACCCGCTCCGTCTTCCCCTCTTCATAAGTTATGTTTTCCTTATTTTCTTTATATTCCCCAGTGTTTCTTGTCTCATTATGTCACTGTGTGTGATTACCTGCCCCACCCTAATGTGCTGCAACTGTGTCTCGTCATCACTGCCTCCTAGAGTATTTAGTCTGCGTCTCCCTCTCCTTCTGTGCCAGATCTTCTTTACCCTTGTGTGAGAGTTCCAGTTCCAGTATTATTCCCCCGTGTTCCTCGTGTGTTCTGACTAACGTTTTTTTTGCCTGCCGATTTGGAAACCTTTGCCTGTATGACTGATCTCCTGTGTGTGTGAAATCTGTTTCGATTAAACGTTTTTGACCATCACTCTGCCTCTAGTCTGCTCTGTGAGTCCACCACCTGTTTGAGCCTGATATGTTGTGTATATGCATTTGTAAATGTTGCTGATTAAGCACACAGTTTACCTCCACCAAGGAGGTTAGGTTTTCGGTTTGGTCTGTCATTACAGAAAATATCTACTGGCCTGATTTTCATGAAACTTGGTGGAAGGTCGTAGCATGTGCCAAGGAAAAACCCATTATATTTTGTAGCGGAGCCGAATCACGGGGTAAATACACAATTTATTTTTCACTTTTGTTAACATTGAAAAATAGGCCATTAATGCCATGCATCTTAAAATCAAGTAGATAGTAGTAAAGTTCAATAGTGACAGAACATACAACAATAACTGTTTGGAAATATATCCAGAGGTACAGTATATAGTGGTTGCACTTGTAGAATTGCATATGATATATCAGAGTTCAATATGAATATGTCCACCATGTTATCCAAGGGCATGGTTGGCATAATGTTCAGCTCACTGTATGATATATCCAGAAATGACTCAAGCACAGGGAAAGACATAGGTCACAAGAAGAAAAAGAAGAAAAAAGCAGAGTCTTACTGGTAACCCAGGAAACTATACATAGGAGATAAGTCCATCACAAGAAAACAAATCCAGGTATGGAGTAGCCAAAACCAAAAACCATAGAGTCTAACACTAGGAAAAATATTGGAAAGCAATAAACACATGATCTTGCATCATCTTGCTGATAGCAAGACCATAGCAGGTGAGTAATTGGGAGCGGTACTAAAATAACAGAAGATACTACTCTTTTGAAATAAAATAGGAAATAAAATATGCAGATTAGTGGGATGTTCTTGTTGGGGGGGGGGGGGGGGGGG
>JBBPCS010004369.1:0-11389 GCA_037974645.1 Hollardia meadi
CTATCTATCTATCTATCTATCTATCTATCTATCTATCTATCTATCTATCTATCTATCTATCTATCTATCTATCTAGGCAAAATTCACTGTTTAAATTGAAAAATATGGCACCCTTGTGATTTTTGTAGATCCAGCGTTTATTTGGGGAAATGGGGAGTGTCCACGTTGTGCCTGGGCAGACACATTGTCCTGAAGGCAGGACCCTGCTTGACCCTTTGTTTGTAATAAAACTTTTTTCAGTTGCTGTGACTTGATGTTGCTGGGGTCAACATGCATAAAAGATCTCAAAGTCTTGCCTATATTGTCACAATTTGGGAACTTTCAAATCCAAGCAGACACATAAAAGCTATCCTGAGCATTGTATTTACGCACAATATGAATGTTGTTGGAAAAATCATTGGTATTAACATCATATCCCATCAACAGTCTATGTGATTTATATATGCACAGTGAAAAAAGAATAGCGTGTAGTTTGACTTTAACTTCAGCGTTGTTTGTGTCAGCCGTTGTGCTGCAAAGCAAAATTATTTTCATTAGTGTGCAGGCCTGAATATTACTAGTAGTTGGTAAAAAATCAAGTCAAATTAAGTCACAATCACCTCGGAGATACCTCTCCAAGTATCAAGAGAAATGTAGGTCGAAACAAGAGGCAAGAGTCTTCATGGTGACTTTGCCTTGCCATGACTACCCCTGCCACTGCTGTTGTTTATAGTGTATAAAAATAAAAGACAAGAAACTTACAAAAAAAGAAAACAGCATGTTTTGCAGTCAGGCTGTTGTGGGCTGTAGTTTTATGAGCTTTGAGGCTGAGGATATCGTAGCAGTGATTTATAGCTTTCATAATCAAAGGTTTACCACACTATTGGTTCCCAATAGACACCACACAGATCTATACAGATAATTGAGACAACTGTGAAGGCTTGTACTTTGCTAGATTGTGGTGAGACAGAGGTGCTGAACAGTTAAAAGATTTATCTGGTGCTGCTTTGACCACAAGGATTAAATGTTAATGCTGTTTCAGGTCTGTCTGAAGGGGAGAGGTACAGGTGGCTTTTTATGACACAGCGCACCACACACACACACACACACACACACACGCGGACACACACACACACACACACGCGGACACAGATACATGCACTTCCCTGGCCACCTGAATCTTTGATATTTTTTTGCTTTTCCTGTACTCACTTAAGTGCAGTGACATAGTAGTCTGGATTTGAGGGGGAGTGGAGAGAACAGAAATATTTTACCAGTTGAACACCTCTTTTTACTCAGATTAACCCTGTCCTTCTGGATAACTCTTTCTATTCTTCTTTCCACCTCACCTTCCTATCTCTCTCCCTCTCTCTTGCTTGTGGACCCTAGCTGTTGTGTGATTTACAGTCGTAACAGAGGATCTGCCTCTTTAGTCATGCTTTTTTTCTTTTCTTTAGTCAAAGCACTTTGAATTGCCTTGTTGTTAAAATGTGCTATACAAATAAACCTGCCTTGCCTTGCCTTTTCTTCCTTGCCACTTCTTCTCAATTCCCTTTGTGCACAGATGATTCCCAGACTTCTTCAGATTCACACAGGCTTTCTTCCTTTTCCTTTCTTTTCCTCCTTTTTCCTTTCTCTGTCCTTAATTCTTCTCATCTTTTTGGTTTGATGGAACCAAGCAACCATGAATCTGCTTGGCACTTAAATGTTCTGTCTGTCATACTATTGTGATTAGCATTTATTCTCTCAATAGACTCTTAGTTTTCCACAAGTCAACATACAATTTTCATAATTCTCAGAGCCCAAAGTGACTTCTTGAAATTGCTTTTGTCAGTCTTAATCAATTAATCGACTTATCTTTGCAGCTCTAAAAATGTCAATGTTGCATAGATGCTCACATGTAAACCAGTCATTAGCACACACTCCTGATGAGTCTTGCCCTGATAATAATAAATTGGAGGCTTTTGTGGCCATTGAGTGAACTCCTCCTGGCAAGTCAGCAGCTTCACAAATAGCTTGGCCGTCGGTGCAAGCAAACAAACACGCCAGGTTTCGCTGAATAGCAGCAGAAGCAGCAGCTAACAGCAGGCCTAATCCAGGCTCTACTCTGAAGAAGGTTTAACCGACAAATAGATTTGATACAGCAGCTCCACCAGCCTGAATCCTTGTTTTTCAAAGGGCTGAAGAGTGTGGGAGAGGGAAACTGAAGCTTATGTCCCCATGGCTGAGGAATGTGAAAAGCAGACCGCTGAGACTTGATAGAGAGCTGTGGCCAAAACAATGAAGACAGGTTTACAATGGGCAAAAAGTGAGGATAGGTGGCAATGGAACAAAGCTGCTTATGCTGGCTCCTATTGTCTTTGAAATGGAATCCACAGAGAATTTGATGCACTTTAAGTTTGTGCAAGTTCTCAGAGCTTCCCCATACACTTTCATGGGGATTTATACAATACTCTCTATGTATCATGTTGTACCCCACACTTTTGACTTACTCCTGTAATATGGGTTATTCTCTTGGTAAGGGGTGTGAGGTTGGTATTTTTATGAGCCATCAAAAAAGGTGTTGATTTTACATCGGTGCATTGCAGTTTTTAATTTCACAGCCTTGGCATTTGTAAGGCATTGCCAATTGAGGATTAGAGCACAGGCTTAGGTAGAGTGGGTTACATAAGAAGTACTTAAAAGGTGCTAATTATTCTTCCAGGTTAAATGCTTCTCCTCAAGTAGACAGGAAGTGAGAACCAAATGGCACACATGGCAACAGTTGAATTTGTGTTTAAAAAATGGGTTACAATGGTAATTCTTTACAAGCTAATTTTAGTCAAGTTGGATCATTAATTCTCCCTTGTCTGGTTTGCAAGAGGCACAGGCTTTAACCACTCTCAACAATTAGACCAAAACAGGAAAACGTGTGTTGTTGTATCGAAGGTTATTTCCAGTCATTTGTGTCATCCATCTTTAGTACCTCAGAGCCACTGACAACATTCTTTTGAAAAGACTGTTATGATGAAATTATGACACACTCCAGGCCAGTGTGGCAACCATTTCGTAGGGTCCCGAAATGCAAGAAATTAGCCAAACATTGTTCAAATATGGAAAAATTATTTTTTTTATGCTAAAATGTCTTTGTCTGAATAAAGTAACTGAACCCCTGCCCAATGCTACATTGAATGCTTTACAAATATGTGTTTCACATTCAATGAATTCCTTGTAGCCATTTTGTCATTGTGTCTTACAGTAGTGTTTTTGTTTCAATTGTTAAAGTCAACAAATCCCCTGAAAAGACCAAAACTAACAATGAATTCATCCTATTAATTGCCTTTGTAGTTTAGAGCTGGGCATTGGTACTTAATACCTTTTAAGGTATTGACCGAAACAACCCAGTACAAAATAGTATCGAAACTTCTCCAGTGAAAAGATTCCTGCTGTTAGGTTTGTGCCAGGAATAGGTTTTGGACCCAAAAGCAGACGCAGAGACAATGAGTGATTTAGTGAGTTTATTATAAAAGTTACTTTAGTGATTGATAGTGGTGAGCAGAGTCCAGGCATGTGGAGATCTGAAGCGTGTAGTAGGGACTGGTGGAGCAGACTGAAGAGCAGGGTGGCAGGAGAGCAGGTGGGTCCACAGCGACGGAGGATCTTGTGAGAGCTGGGTAACTGAGTGGCTTGATTTTGTAGTCGAGGATGTGACAGGAGTTCAGGCGTCGTGCGCAGGATGGCAGGGAAACTCTGAGGCAGAGAGAGACTAACGTAATTAGAATATACGAGGAACACAACTCTGGAAGTAAACTCACGAACGAGCGGCCAAGATACTACCAACGTAGCTGACTGAATAATCTGACGATGTGTGCTTGGAGGACTGGGGTTTTTATACTGCGAGTGATGAGTTGATTAAAGATAGGTGAGGCAGGAGACCAGGTGCAGCCAGTGAGCAAGTTGCGCCCACAGACGCACACAACACTGAGAGGGGAGGGGAGAAAGGAGGGACAGACAGGAAAACACACAGACACTGAAAAATACTGAGGTCACGGCCGGAACCATGACATTTGCATTCAATTACTTTTTGTCTCCAGATCTAGAAATACTGGCATCGTATATTTTTTTTTTAACAATACCTAGCCTTAGTGTAGTCAAAGCCTTTTCCCAAAGTGATGAGCTGTATTTGACTTCCATTGTTGTCAAAAACTATTAAAAACACACAAATGAGCCATACTATTGCACTTGGTGACATGTTCCTTGATTTCAATAAACATGGGCACTGGAGGTCATTTTGAGTCAATACCACATGTATTGTCCAAATGCCACAATACCTATACGTCTTAATCCGCAACTGAGAACAGTATGTAACAAATGCAGTACTTACTACTGTTTGCATAGTTTTGCTGAGAACTACAATGCATACTGTTTTAGAAAATTACTGAGCCTTTTTTAAAATTGCAACTGCTCTAATTGTAATCCATTTGTAAATGTATGTGTTCTGTAGGAATGCCTGAGCTCAGTACAAAGTGCCACAGACAGGGTGAAGAAGTTGTGAACTACTGAGAGACTGCTCTGTTGGGTTTATTCATGAGTTTTGTTGACATTAAAGAAGCAATTTGTAAAATATAGCCAGAATTTGAAGGTACCTCCAAAAATATAGGGGGCAGCATATCACCAGAGTAACTGCTAACTGCTGTCACTACACTGTTTGCTGTAAGTTAGTTATCTTTGGCTGTAGCTTTAACAACTGTTAGCTCATTTAGCGGTGGAGCTAGTGGGCCTACTGCATCACTGAAGTCTGTCTATATCGCGACTGTATCGCAGGCGAGTCACCGCTGGCAGTGGGGTTCAGCTCAACTGTGCTCCGCAGCCTGACCACGGCTGTAATCCAAACTGGGAATAGACACAGCCTCTGAGACCAGTGGAGGTCAGTTTGGCGTCAGGGGATACGTACAGAGGTGATTTACAGTTTCTCAGACGAGGACTAAATTAACCTTATTACTCCGGGACGAAATGACACAGCAGGCAGGGACCGGAGAGAGGAGAAACGGCAGAACGGTGAGATGACATTGGGCCTTTAGCAGAGACCGAAAATAGCATGTAGAGATGGTAAATTTTCATATCTTACTCTGTGAAATAAGGATTCACTTAGGGAAAACCAGAGGTAATTGTCAAACGACAAAACAGGAAGGTTTTGAAGAGTTTTATTTCATTTATGTCTCGTTTGAATTAAGTGTGTTTTTTTATCATGATTTAACAAGGTAATTAAACTCGTCTTAGTTAGATTAAAGAGAGAAACGTGAATTCAGAAGGTGACAGGTTGTACTTTTCTGTTTAGTAAGGAAAATGGGTCTTATAATTATTTTACCTTTCTAGGTTTTTTGAGAGTTTGTTTTGTTTACTTAGACTAAATGCTAAGAGAGCTTGTGAAACTTCGCAAACTTGTTGCCTGTATGCATCTCTCAGCTGAAGCTACTTAAGTATGGGAGCTATCGGACTGTTGCCTCTAGAGGTACAAGGTGGTATTATGAGACTGTACGGGTCAGGGCTAGCTGTTTAGCACGCTAAATTCAGTAGATATCTCTGCAACACGACACGTATTTGACATAATGTCAACACTGCTGTTTCTTCACATTCTGTTGATAATATTAGTTCATTTTTTGAAATTATGGCCATGTCTTACAAATTGCACATATAAGAAAAATATTCAACAATGTCAATGCCAACTTTATTTTCATAAATTGGGACCAAATCACTTTGAATTCTTTTCCAGTGTGGTTACCAAAATGAATTTGATCCTCAACTCTGACCACCAGTAGCTGACTGGGTATAGAACTAGCTGTTCTGCTTTCTTGTGCGTTCTGGCAGATATCTGGACATTGTCTGTTTTACGATCTGCAACTTCATCTAATGTTCTGTCAAGCTGTAAAAAAAAATGTGCCAAAGTACAGATATTTTTTCATCAGTCTTTTTCTTTGTTTTATTGGGTTTTGTTTTATAGCCAAGGCTAATGAATGTAACATGCTTCACATCTACAGTAAGAATGCATTGTAGTAGGGAAATCAGTAATCTTGTAAACTTTAGATTTATGGAATGTTTTTTAGATTGAATTTGACATTAGTAGTTGACTTTACCAGGCAGACATAATCTCTAAATCCAAGGTGAAGAGGCCAGAATGTGTTTCTACAAGTTACAAAGCTGATGTTGAACTGTTGAAAACTGACTTCTCGAGGAGCCCTCACAGACTTAGAGATATGTCTATCTTTTTTAAAAATATATTTTAATTTCCAAAGATAGTAAGGTGCCCTATACCTAGCTCCAAGGACTGGAGTAAAAGTGGAGAGAACCTGGAGAATCTGGAGAATCTGGAGAACCTTGTGGCTTTGGACTAAGACATGAACTATCCTGCCAGCCCAGATTATGAATTTAGCAGCTCTGACCTGTTTTCCTCATTTTCTTCATTTCTTCTTTTCTCACTGCTCTCCAAAACATGCATTTCTTTGACATTTGTGTGCCCTTTCTCTGAAACTCTCTCATAGCATTCTGCAGATTTTAGACGAGCTTCTACTTGATTGGCTTAATTCTCTTCATTATCAGTCTTCAGCCACACACAGTACTGGTCATAGCTGCTGTTCCCTGTCCTACCCCGGACAAGCTTGATTAGATTTAGTTGGTTTTAAAGCTCCAGTTCTATTGTATTCCTAAGAATAAATTATTGCCTACAACTGGTTATGTTTAATAAATGATTTAAATAAAATTTATTTATTTTTAGGTCACCTAGCTAGCTGAGCAACCAGCTCTTCAGAATCACAGGCAGTATTTTGGATATTTTTATGAACTCTGAAACAAAGCTGTCAAAACAAGAGTTTTGACTTTGGTTTCACATTTAACTCCCCTGTGTCATGTGAATCCACAGACTGAGGCAACACTTTATAAATGTGACGAAAAAGGGCTCACAATCATTAACTAGTAATATTAACAGAGCATGACTAATGGACAAGTTCCTGTGACAGTGTGGCCTTGCTAAGCCAATCAAAGCTAGGTCATGCAGCAGCAGTCACTACCAGTGTCCCAGTGGATAACTGGTGGGGTGGAAGGAAAGGTTGTCCACATCCACTGTGCTGTATGTCTCATTCAAGTTGGTATGCTCGTTTCCATTTATCTCATAAAAAATATGGGTCATTAATTTGTCAGCTTTCTGCCCTTTTCTGCCCATTAATCAGACTCCAGATTTCTCAGTCAGAAAAGACAGGAAAAATAAGCTTTTCTTTGTTTTGTTGATGGATAAGTGGTAAAAATGATTGCCGGTAGGGGAAGACGTTTTTTTGTTCTGTGGCTTCCTGAGTTTGTCATTGCTCTATTTGCTCTTCTGTAATAGGGCTAAAGCAGCTGTAGTAGCCGCAGGTCTTTCAAGCTGGGAGAGGAATGGAGAGTGTGAGATACAGTATGATAGGATGACAGACAGAGGTCTGGTGTAAACTTGAGTCATGCTTTGGTAATGTTTGTCCTTTCATTAACTAAGCAACTATGGGTAGTAGTAGAATGTGTGAGAAACTGTATGTGTTCCAGTTTGCATAGAGAAGAAGGTTTTCTCCCAGAATGACATGGGTGGACCATTAGCAAGCCTCATTAGGTTGAATGCCAGCATGCAAAGACAGACGATGGAAAGGTCCAAGGTCCAGTTCAGCAGTCTAATTGCCTAGAATATAGACAGGTGGCAATGAAGCCAAGTAGTTGAGGCTCAGAAGATACAAATGGGTTTGGTAAATAAATTGAAGCTTGGAGCTGAGGAGTGAAATATAAAACAAGTTTATTTTATTATGATAGGAAGTTAAAATAAAAGTAATGCAGTTTTTTCTGGCTCAAAGTGGGGCTCATCCCAAATGCAGCTTGTCCATTTGATAAAAAGTAGATCTAAATTTTCATCACTTTTTGTTTGCAGTTCAAAATGGTATATTATTTAAAGCAGATTATTATTGTAATTTCAGGTTTCCCAACAGCATATGTGCCGCCTTAGCTGAGATAAAGACGACTCCTACTAATGCCAGAGAAATTATTACACTTTAAAATATAACAATATAACATTAATAACCTTTCTGGAGTGTATCTGTTATCATCCATTTTCTTGGACTGAAATGTGAAACTCAAGTGTGATCTAATCTAATTTATGAGCCAATGCTGCATGGCATCTTAGATTTAAGATCTTAAACAATTCTTTGCTTAGACCACAAGACATTTTTTCCTCATATTATGCCATTTTATTTACTACTTAGCTGAGTAATTTTTCCAGATATATGAATTTGTTTTAGGCATATCTGGTTCAATTAAGCTCTCAATCACATCAAATTAAGGTAATCAGATTGTGTTTTTAAGATCTGTCAAAGCATTGTGCCATAAAATGGGGCTAAGAATGATAATTACTGTAATATCTGTAATATAAAATGTGATATCTGGTAAGAAGCAGCATGTTGGTAGTCAGGAGTACAAATCACAAATCAAGTCAAGATAAATGAATTCACTTGACCACACAGATGGAATTTATAACAAGTGTCTCTGCAGTCTGCAGAGTTGGCGGCTGCTGCCCTAGTTCTCCAGGAAATCTAGCCAAATTTCATGCAGAGAAAGCAGAGGAAATGAAATAGGTGTGTGTGTGTCTGTGTGTGTCTGTGTGTGTGTGGAAAAACAACTGCCACAGGACTTGTAGTGTTGGGTAGGTTTCCTGTTTGGCCGGTCCAGTGTAAAAGCTTAAAATAGTTTCATTTTATGCAACCCAAAAAAACAGTATTTGTTAGATTTAGGTGGAGAGAGCTAGCAGCATGCGGCTAGTTAGCAGGAGCACTGGAATAGCCGATTGTCTCAGCACTATGGGGTGCTGTTCCCTGTTGTGTTGTGATATAGTGTTAAAGTTGAGAATTGTGCAAACAGTGCTGCTATACTCTGACTGACGTCCACAAGAGAGAACTCTCATCAGTTACAAGTTGTTTCAGGTTATGCTGTCTAACATTATGTTGAGCCCCTTTCAGACACAACGCAGTTTGAGCTCTGTTGGTTTCAGCGCAAAATAGGCAGAGTTTTCAAAACTAGCAGGAAGATCTTTAGGCGGGACAGGTCATTTACAAAACATGTAAACAAAACTGTGTTAAATCATATAACGGTAGACTACACACATTGCATACCTACAAACTACCTGTTAAAACACACCTGCCTCCTTGATTGGAAACGTGTTTCCAAGATGTAGCTTTCCTTGACACAGGCAAGTTCAGCTTCTCATCCACTTCCTTGCCCAGTTGGCTGCCTTGTTTCTATTGGCACAGCATGCAGCGCAAGCTTGTCGAGCGGCGAGCTCAGGACATACTCCGCTGCACATGCGCTTTGCTCAATGCAGCAATTTTATCTATTATTTTAATGTTAAACTTTTAAATTATATAAGTTTAGTTGAATGGCTGTTGTGATAAATAAACATATAATGTGTCAGAGTTAGTGAGAGATAGTGGTCATAGTTGCCTCATTTGCATTCATGGACTCTCATTATGTTCCACTTGGGAGCTGCTGAGTCATTAGTGACACCTATTGGTAAAAGTCAGTATACTGGTTAGGTCTATGGCTCAATATCAAACTGGTTTGAAAATTTTTACACTGACCTAATGACTTGTTTGAGCTGTGAATACACTGCAATGTTGTTAACTTTTGTCACCAACTGTACAGTACTAGACTTTGGCAGTTAAGACTTGTTTCATTATAGTCAGAATGATTTTAAGTAATAATTCAAATTCAGATACCATTAGAGGTTTTTGGAATTTATAAAAAGCCCAAACCATTTGAGTTACCCCAAAAAATATGGACTGTTGCTTTATTACTTGATTAGCTCTTATTAGTAAAAGGATCAGTAATGTTCTGGTTCAGGATTTCCCACCTCAGCCGTTTCTAATATTTCAAATGGAAGAAAATGCAGGCTATCATAAAGTTACACACAAACTTTTCTAGGTCACAGGTTAGAACTTGCTTTATTAAAAGGAAGGCCAAGGCTCTTGTTGTTGAACCAACAACAAAACACTACACAGTGAATAAGATTCAAAACACAAAATGTCGTAGTACATATACAGACACAAAGGTAGGCTAATATGTTTCATTTTGCTAGATACAAGTAGATCAATTACACATGATTGGCTGATGTATTATTAGTATTCAGTTAACATACAGTAGCTAACCCTATCACTGACTTCAATTTTGTAACATAGTGCTGTAACAATGCAAGGAAAACTTGGCATTTTTTTATTAGGTTATGCCAGAATGAACTAGGTTTTTTAGAATGAACTCATTGTCGTGGGTTATTCTAACCTGGCTAACTTTACTATGTACTAGGGATGTCTTGATCAAGTAAATATGAGTCCAATCTGATACTTACATTTACCTAAATGATGATTAAATATGACTCTGGCACATTACAGCTGCAACCTGCTAAATTTGACACCCCCCTTTTTTTTTTTGCTAACTATTTGATCCATATACTGAAGGTTCTTTAACTTAACTTAAGTTCTTGATATGATAGGAATGAAAGATTAACTGGAAAAATGTGAGTCCTACAGTGAAGAAAAGTTTAGATTTGATTGGCTTTATTTTAGCCAATACTAATCCTTTGAAATGATCCTGAGTGACCCATATACTGATTCTTAGGTTGGGCTCAGGACATTGCTACTATGTACATAATTCTGTATTTTAAAAAAGTATCTCTTTCATTTTTAGGGTCACCTGAAAGAGCCTCCAGGCATGGTCATCTGCAATTCACTGGCTTCAACAAGACACTGGAATCATTAGTAAGTATCTATCTTTCTCAGTCTGGTTTGAGGGTCTGCTGTCCATAAGTACATAGGGCAACTATTACGTACAGATGTTGTCAAGGCAACTATTATCCTGTTGCAGAGAGAAAGAACACCAATTTTATTTATATTTATTTATCCTTGTGGCCACCTTTGGTGACTACTTTCAAGCTTTTAGTGACATGTTTCCCTTTTTACATTCTCAAATTACCAAATTTCCATACCATTATTTTTCTCAACATGTGTTTCTCTTTTGTTTAACATGTTAATTATTTCATCAAGCCACCTGTAGCCATGCATGTGCATGTGTGTCCACTGCTGTAATAGACTATTAAATAAAAAAAAAAGATCTCCACAAGATAATCAAAACTCCAGTATTTCTATTCTAGAATGACAAAGATAAAATAAAAATAAGTACTATTCTGCTTTGAGATAAAACATGGTGAGTTGGCAGCTCTTATCTATGAGATTGAAACGGCTGTTTTGTTCCAGTAAATGCTTTGCTTCTCTCTCTATTTCTTTCCCTCTCTTGTTTCTTATTATCTATCTATCTATCTATCTATCTATCTATCTATCTATCTATCTATCTATCTATCTATCTATCTATCTATCTA
>JBBPCS010004370.1:0-11388 GCA_037974645.1 Hollardia meadi
GACCCCCATTAGGGTGCCAGCTTCCCGACTGGCACCATCACTCACCCCCATCGCCCACCCACCCCCAGCCGAAGAGGGGGGTTTGCTTCTCAGCTCTCCTTTTAATTTGTAACACAACTATTTGTAGCACGTTTCACGTGAATATCTGACTGTAACACTATGAATTCCTGTGAATAAAAATGTGCACCATTATCCCCTTTATTTAAAAAAAAAATATTGCATCTCCTCCCTTTGGATTTGTTGGCTGGCTTTTCACTGCACCTTTCAGTGTGGCCACCTGGAACAACAATAAACATGTTTGATTTCCAATGTAGTCGGACAACACATGCAAATTAGTTCTGTGGTCTAAGGAAAGATGTGAAAGTGAATGGCTGGGTGTGACAATGTTTAACAATGTCTGGTATCTTTCATTAAACAAGTATTTTAATTTCCTAAACATAACAATACCTTTATGTGGAGTTTTAAAAGATGAGTTAATGGGTCATTTTGGAAGGTAGTGATATACTACCCATTTTGTAGTTTAGGTATGCTAATTTGTTGGAAATGTGTAGTGAAAAGCTGGTTTCCCATGTGCTACATCCAGCCGCATGCCTTGAAACAACTCTGTCAAAATTGTGTCTGAGGTTTTGTTCAGTAAAAATGATCCTATAAGAAATAGTGTGTGATTTGTATACTTCAAACACATAAATGAAGTAGGGTGCATGTGTGAGAGAAAGTGAGAAGACATGGGAGAAACTGTTACTGTCGGCCGTGAAATAAAGTAATGTAAAAAAAAAAAGAAAAAAAAAGGATTGGGCACATGTAAAAGAGGCAAGATGTGATACAATTTTCATAATTGCCTTGATGAAGGCCAAAATGGATCAGCGAAAAACAGGAAAATTGAGCAACAGTGCCTCATGCATCTTGATCACCGCACTGTTCTCCCTCTGTCTTTTGATGAGTCTTTCTTTTGTTCCTATACCCCATGCAAGCAAAAAAAAGAGGCTGCAGGCCTTTTAAGTGATAATAGGCCTCTCTATAGAGAAGTGATTAGGGCGTGGGGCTCTCTGATATAAGAGACATTAAAGGACACAGAGTACAAGTTATTTTTTTTCCAGTAGGATGAATAACACCTTCAGTGATACAGCAGAAATTAATATTGAAATACAGTATATAATTTATTGGCAAAAATAAGGATTCAGAAATCTTCTGAGAAACAGCTCTCACATATTCTCCTGAATTCATTTTGGTAATTCATTCATTGCATTTCAGATCAAAGCCATATTGAGACCATGTGTCTGTCACTGTGGGGCAATTTACCCCAGATACTCACCTTTTCAGAAACTCCATATACTCTGTGTGCTTGATGAGACCTGTCCTCATCATGATCGTCTGAAAGCATTGCCGATCGATGGCCCACAGCTTCACATTTGTTAGAGCTGGAAAGAAGGATGCACATAAAGAATGTCACGAACGGCAGTTATTACCCCCCAGGCAATCAGAATAATATAATAGCACATTAATACGTGCCCTGCAACTTTTTCTCTGCTGGATGCATGAATAATATGAATATAGTGAATATCATATTCACTGTAAAGCATTTGATATTGAACATGTCAGAAGAAGACACAGTTGCATCATGGCATGTGGCATGTGTGAACCTTTTGAAATCACTGTTCCGAGTCCAGTGAAGGAATCTATGGACCTTTATAGGTTTAGTTGCTCTTTTAGTACCAACCATCATCTAAATGTTTTCTTTAGCTGCTGGTATTCTGGAGAATTACTGATTACTAAGAAGCAAGAGTTAATTGGTATTTTTGAATGTTTTGCATGGGTGGGTTCAAATCATGCTACGGCATTTTAATTGATTTAAGGTCAGGAATTTGACTTCTCTATGCCAACATTATTTTATTATTATTATCCATTAAAGCCCCGAGCTGTTACTCATTGCTCTTTGTGGGCAATAATTTGTATCAAACAGCGTGATGAAAGTTATGTTAAGTTTCACATCACAAACTGACATTATTCTGTACAATTTCCTGGAACAATTTGGAATTAATTGTTCCTTTAATAATTGCAATCTGTACAGGCCCAGAGGCACTAACTCTGTACACATGGAGCAGATGAAGGTTAAAGTGTAGGTTTGCAAAGTGGTTTCTTTTTTTTAATATTTAAACATTTCAGCAATCTTTGCACCAAGCCCCTTTTTTCCCCTTTTAATGTCTGGCTGTTGATTGATGGAGGCCTAGGCCTTTTGAAATTCCTTTCCTTGCCGTTTTCAGTGTTTGGAACCTCTGCAGCGCTTTCTCTGGGGTACTCTGTAGTCACTTTTGATCAGAATATGTTGCACCTCAACAAATCTCCGCTGTGAAGTACAGACTCTTTTGGAACCAGGCCATGAGGGTTTTCATCAGAGAAGTGGACTTCTAACCCACACCTGAATGTCACACTTCTGCATTCAATCACATCTTATAGAAGAGATTGGGTTGTTGGTGCAGAAACTTTTTTTTAAAAACACGTCAAAACCCCATATTATATCTAGCTTAGCCACATTGTATAATGGCTTCCAGAGTTCAGTGCTTAACTTTGGTAACAGTTTATGGTAATATATGAAAATGGCATCTCACAGTTGTCAGTATCATTGTCTTCTGCAACAAAGGCTATTGTGTTGATTCATTCATTATTTTATTTGTGCAGTCATACAGGTGACTGTGAGGAGGGATAAGAAAGATGATACCGAAACAAATCTAGAGATCCCCAGGGATCAAAGGGATGCAGTAATATTATAAAAGAAATCATCAGCTAACAGTCAGTGCCATTAGGAGAGACAGGTGAATGAAGTACAGATAATGTTTATTACAGCAGATGATATGTGAAAATTAAGTAACTCTACGGGGAGATTTTGTGATTGAGAGGCGTCTGCCCTGAGGAGCAGCAGCAAGATAAATCCCCCCATGGAGTCTGGTGATAGAGTTGGAGGCTGATGACTCTGTTGAGAATGAACAGCTGCTGAGGCTGCTGAATCTATAAAGATTGGGCGGTGGTGGGGAGGTGGAGGCACCCGCATAACAGCAGCATGAACAAACTAAAGGCAGAGACAGAGGTGTGTCGATGAAGGTGTGTCGCTGTGCTATAGAGGGTATGCGCTGACGTCACTTTCCCACCGGAACACTCAGACGGACTGAGTGGCAAAACATCCAGCACCATGGCTGCTGTTAGTAGAGGAAACTGCGAAACCGGGAGTAAAACAAACGTTTATCTACTTAAATTAAAAGCAGTTGGACTCGACACCGATCCTTACAACTTACCAAAGAACCAGTGATCCATGGACACTGACATGTGGCCAGGAATCGGGTTTCCTGACATTTATATGTACCTGATTTCGACATCAGGAAATACACAAAGCAAAGCCTGAAGGCCTCGATGCTTGGTCGCACTTCAAAGCAGTTGTGTATTAATAACTGAAATAGTGGAGTTACAGTTTAACTGTAGGAGAAAAGCTTCAGCAGACCATAACTGGCAAAGTATCACTTTTATTTGTCAAGCTTGCTTTATAAACGTTTCAGTCACACAACCTTCATGAGAGCACTACAGGAATGTACATTACAGAATATTTACAAAATGGTCTAGATCATGTTAATCATTTTAATAACATCTGAGTAACATTTTACATGAACTAATATTCACTTCATTAATCTGAAGGCGCTGTGTTTCACACAGATAAAACAGAGCACAACATGTTACCACGATATTGTCTATAAGGCTGTCCTCTATTTTGCCATCAGCTTTCTACTTGTGTTGTCGAGTCTTTTCTCAGAAACTTCTTGAAATTGTAGATATCTTTCCAGATTGTTCACAGCCCGGGTTCGATCAGTGGTTGAGGTGAAACTGAATAAACTGGCACGTAGTGAGGGTGTAGGTAACAAAGATTTTACTAGTAATGTAATGTGTTGTTGATTGTTTGTTTTTTTCGTCATTGATGTACAGTCGATCGCACAACAGCTCTTTCCCATTTTAGATGTGTTTTTTGTGTTTACGCGGCATTCAAGCTGAACGCTAACGCTGTGAGTTCTTTCTGCCACTCAGTGGCTGTAACCACAGCGACTTCCATCTAATGTGACGTCACGTGCACGGCCTCTATTTAATAGATGAGCCCAGCTGGTGAGAACATATCTCGATTGGGCCCCAGAGAATGAAAGCAGGAAATTATGAGCAGTGAATGACATGATGGTATGAGAAATAAACTACAGGCCTAAGCATGGAAAAGAATTGTCTTCCTGTCTGAACATTTATCTAGAGCTTCATTCCATTAATATTTTGTCTGAGTGTGTTTGTCTGTTACTAGAGATTTTCATTCTCCTCCTCCCAGTTTGACACTTCTTCACAGAGTTTTAAAGATTTGTTTATAACAATGTGGTATTTATTGATTAGAGGATAAAGTCTTTTTTTGCCCTTTTGGGATGCACATGAGGTCACAGTGACCTTGAACTATGACCTCTGACCACCAAAATCTAATCAGTTCATCCTTGGGTATAAGTGGACATTTGTGCCAAATTTGAAGAAATTCCCTCAAGGTGTTCCTAACACACAATTATAGTATATTTACATATTTACAGTATATACGTACATACACATGAGTCAGTGAATGCACTCCCACAGACTCTATAAATGTCTGGAGACTAAGAGTTTGGCAGCACTTTAAAATGGGGCCAAACCACAGGAGAAATGCCCTCATTACATAGACTGACACTGTTTTAGTTAGAGTAAGAGAGTTTAGTTGGAGCAGGAACCCCCGAAACACACAGAATGACATAAAAATGCATGCACAGATATGTGGATACCAATCCTGTATAGACCTGCACAGATATAGAGATGTACATGCTGGAATGTTAAACTATACTATGCTGTGAAACACTGGCAGCACAGCGTATTGTAACATTGACATCAAAAATATGTCCCACAATATTTTATTTCTCCTCTTCCTTGCAGGCTTTCCAACGCCATTATTTAAAAAAAATTAATAAAATAAAATAAATCATATCTGCATCAGGTGATGTCTTACCTCATCATAAAGATTATTGCTGAAGGGGTGTTGTGGACAAACTAGACTGCAAACCCAACAAACGTGGTATATGGAGATGGGTCTACAGAGAAATTATTAGAGTACCCTTCTAATCTGACCCCAAAGCAACAAGAGTGGGAGGTCAGACGTCATTGCCCACTATGCAGTGTGCACTGAAGTGTTTTCTGGGAGTACCAGAAAGACGGAGCGTAGGGCACTGGGAAATAAGATATGTAGGGAGCCTGCAGCGCACCACAGCAGGTAAGCGTATTATTGGCAGGCTTGACTAAATTGCAATGAGACTCAGGGAGCTAGTTATCCTGTAGTGAGGGTGCAGATGAATGTCTTAATGTTATGTTGCCAACCATTGGCTTCACAGCTTTCTGGATACACATAACACCCTCGGCTGTGCAGGAGAGATGCGAATACTGTATGTTGTCTGGTGAAGGTTTTCAGGAAATGATCAGTGTGTTATTCCAGTGGGATGATCATCGGTCATGCTGTGGTAGACTGTTGATGCATGCAACATCAGCACCACAAATGTATGCTGTATATGCTCAGAATAGACAAAAATACAGCAATACCTGTGCAATTTCATGCATTCCAATAGAGTCCTCACAATAAGTACAACCTGGAGGACAGTCGTTGTTGTTGTTGTTGATGCATCATCTTGTAACAGCTCATGAGTTCATGACAGGTGCATTGGATTATTTCAGTGTTTCTTTTAGCAACAGTCTTAGTCTGTGCACATGATTATTAGCATTTCTCAAATATAACTTACATCAGTTTAACTGGTGAAAAGTTTAAAATATGCATGCAATGGCTTCAGTTCAAAACACACGTTGTGGAGTGTCAAGGTATTTGATGTGCGTCAACTGACGCTTGTAGCACACATGGCGTCCTGCAGACAGTGAAGGTATTTAAGATACAGACACTATGGGACAAATGTGTTAATTTTTTTTTTTTTTTCAATTGGGTCCTATCAATGCCGTGAAAATGGCCTCTTGATGTTCACCAATTTACTAGTGTGTAGACTTGCTTCAAAAATACTGGGTGCAGATGTTTTGGTGCTTGTAATATTCAGTCGGTGTGTTGCACTTGTTCATCACATCGCAAATATCTCATGATAGTTAATTCAAACTTAACAATGGCTGTTTTTTTTTGTACACCCATGTAAAACTAATCGACATAAATTTGTATTATAAATCTTTATTGCCTAAATGAAAATCATGCTAACCTTAATATCATGCTGACTACTATTTACCACCCATTTATTCCTCCGCATTAGCGATAGCTGTGGCTGAAGGCATTATGTTTTCAGGTTGTCCATACATACATCCTATTCTCATGAACACAATATCTCAAGAATGCCTTCACAGATTTTGTCCAAATTTGACACAAATGTCAACTTGGACTCAAGGATGAACTGATTAGAATTTGGCGGTCAAAGTCACTGTGACCTCAGTCATGACAAAATGTCACACATTATATCTAATAGGTAGAAAATTATGAAGTGATAACATTTTATATCCAAAAGGTCAAAGATCAACTTCACTGTGAAATCATAATGTTCTGCAAAAACTTTCCTGGTCATTATTCAACACCATAACTCAGGAACAGAAGAGGAGATTGTGACCATATTTCACATTTGGCCAGACACTGAATTGGAGACACTAATCATGGGTGTCCACCTTGAAACTGTGCTGATTGTGTAGATCTGTGCTGCTGGGTTGAGGATGTGTGTGAAGCATCTACATTTTAGAATTGATAGCGTATTTGCAGCAACCTTCATATTTGAAGCATTATAACCGACCACAAGCTTATTGGTTTTGCTGATATTGAGCTTCAGATGATTATTTTTGCACCATGTTATGAAGCTCTATCAATCCTCTGTACACCTCTGTAGGAATAGTCTCTAAGTGAACACAGCATGTTTGTTTTTTTGTTGAAAATGATTCACTTTTGCCAAAAAATACACTTAATATTTAAACTCCAAGTGGACTGGCTGGGAGACGCACACAACTGCTGGGTGGTAATTCTAGTTTCTTTTTTCCTCCTGAAAGCTCCTCTAAATTGAATGGAATCCCACCTCGAAATAAAGAAGCTGTGCCACCCATAGCTGAGCATGTTACAATAGTCATTTGCTTGTGCTCCTCCTTTTGTCCTCCTTGATGCAATGATCGTAATCCCTCACCCTTCAATTTAAACCAATTCTTTACAACAATAGATCAATGGCGTTCATTGTGACTACCACAAAAACTGCACAACTAGCTCCCTGGCCCCAAAAGAGAGGATCTGTGTTTAACAGATGTTTAACATGTTTGGAAATCTGAGAGATAATATACATAAGCATGTTGCCAACAGAATAGAATACAGGACAAGGCATGTATAAGGTGGAAGGAGTCACTCATTCATTTGACTCAGTCATAACTCATTGTAACTGAATTTCAGCCCAGGGCATTATGCAAATGTTCCATGTGTGTTTGTTCTTGTAATCTAATTTTTGCTCATTAAATTATATAAATATAGGATGAGATTTCTTCTCTGCACTCCGGTCATATCACTTTACATCCAGAGAATGTGAGATTCATGTCTTAATGTGACTATAATCTTGATTTCTGTTTGGAGTGCCATAAGTTTTAATGGGGTTTTTTAAATGACTCAAAACATTCTACGTCTGGGCCACGACGATTCAGCTGAAGTGTGAATCATCTTCCATTCACATGCGGAATCATGCAGAAACATCCACATTTATTTCCAAAAGCACCACAGGGCTAAATTAAAGTGGTACTTTAGCCCAGATAGATTGATTAGACCAGAGTCTCAAGCAGTGAAGTGTGCAAGGAAACACTCTGATGACAAGAAATACATTTGTAAGATCGTACTACTATAGTATTATGCACTGCGCAATGTATGTTACTGCATATAAAGCTTCCTCTTTCTTTCAACATTCATCTGTCTGATGCAGGGAAATCTGCTTATTATCTGCGTATTGTTGCGCCTGCAGACACATTTTCCAGAGAGCAAAACCTGCCATAATAAGATCATGACAGATGTTGATATGTATTTTGACACAATACTGTATATTATTCACAGCAAAGTCTTTAGTTGTGATTTCTGTTTCTCCCGCTTCACCAACATTAACATGCCCGGTAATTAAATCATTGTCACATGGAAAAGAAAATGTGTTGAGAATATATTAATTAAGAAAATATTAATATCATGTGTCTTTGGGTTCTCCCCGTGTCTGCGTGGGTTCTCTCCGGGTACTCCGGCTTCCTCCCACATTCAAAGACATGCAGGTTAGGTTCATTGGTGACTCTAAATTGCCCGTAGGTGTGAATGTGAGTGTGTGTGTGGTTGTTTGTCTCTATGTCAGCCCTGTGATGAACTGGCGACCTGTCCAGGGTGTACCCTGCCTCTCGCCCAATGACAGATTGGATAGGCTCCAGCCCCCCCACAACTCTGCATAGGATAAGCGGTGATAGATAATGGATGGATGGATGGATGTGTCTTTGGTGCTGTGTTTTTTATTGACATGTTTAGCTATGAACTGTCATTTTAGGAATTCTACTTTACCAGGGGTTATACTGTGCAGCTCTGAGAGTGACGTCTCCAAACTAATTAGTGGGAGCACCCACCATAAGAATTTTCACACTGAATTATTGTTGTAATGTTTAAGTTTAAGGGCAAGTGAAGATGTTTTTCCCTGAACTTTTCAATCACAAATCTGTGGTTTGCCTGCTACCCGGAATGTTCTCCTTAACTCTTCGTCTCTCCTTCCCTGTAATGTTTAAGAAAAATGAGAAAATCAACCATCCTCCTCTCATGGACTCCCGAGTAACGTACACAGACAGTCACATACACACTTAAAATCGTCACGTGAACTTCACTCCTTCGAGGCTTCCTCTATGTCGTGCTTTGGAAAGCATTAAGACGGGGATGCTGTCAGGGCTGAGAGGTGGGAGAAGAGAGTAATCTCTTTTCCCCCTAAGTCATTAATAGCATAAGCCAAGTCTGATTAGATCTGAATGAGCTCTTTAGAGCGTGAGAAAGCAGGACAGGTCATTTACACCAGACAGTGTCACAGAACCGAAAGGAAAAGGAAAACAGAGGAATTCTCTTAATAATTATGGAACTTATTATTATTGCAGCTTAATGGAATACAAGGAGAAAACAAATACACTGACCATGTTTGGCAGTAGATCAAATAAAAGCTAAGCTTCTAAAATTCAGATGCTTTACATAAATTGTTGTGAACTGGAGCGTTGCATGTCTGCAGTTAGGGTGGTAGCATATTCTCTTATTACAGCTTTTACATCTCAGTGAATCTCAACAGATAAAACTAGTTGGCTTCATCAGATGCAGTCTCCAGCTGCCGGTTTTGCCAATGCTCACCCCATGTGGGAGACAGTAGTTCATAGACTTGGAGCAGCAGCTGCTTGAAAAATATTGAGCTTAACCAACAGCCATCCACCCACCATGCTCATTCACACTATGCTGTATAACAATAATAATAATAATAACAGATTTAATTGCTGTTATATTAGGAATTTCTAGTTTGGCAGTGATGATATAAAAAGAGTTTAATACGTATGTCCAACGATTTCCACCACTAAAAAAGAAAGAGACACCTAGACATGTGGGAGTCATAATATTTAAGTGCATAAATCTAACACTGAGCATAGACAGGACACTCTCTTTACATTCCAGTTGGAAACTTCCTGTCAGAGACTGATTGAATAGGAATATTCCTGAAAGCTTTCTTAGCTTTCTCTGTGTTCGAGAGTTCCAAGATAAAATATACCATTCACCACTCATCTCTAACATCAACAAACCTCCCTCCAAACCTTTATTCATCAATTCTAGTTGCTCTTGTTTGGAAGTTTATTATAAACACACACACATTTAGAAGACTGGAGTTTGGTCGGTTTAGATGAAGTATTCCATTATCCTGGGAGGAGAGTGGTTCAGTTAGCTCCATGATTGCAGGTTTTCTAATGTTATTCATATCTGAAGCAAAGCGGTATACATCAAACCTCATCATACTCTCTGATAGCTTTAACTGGAGTCTCTAGGTGGGATGTGCTGCCGCTTTGGACAATCAGTCATGATGGGCAATTGCATTTTTTTTTTCCATTACCTAAAGTTGTTTAAAAAAGAGACACATCAAGAAGTTCATATGAGTATGAATATGAGTTTGTGAAAGTGAGTGAGTGAGTGGGAGAAAATGTGTGAGCAGGAAGTCTTTGCTCAATACCTCTGCAAAAATAAATGAAAAAGAAATGGACATCCAAACAGTACAGAAATGGTAATATATGTATTTTACAATACAATGGGATAAAATGAATCCAATCTTATGGGTCATAATTAATGGAAATGCATATAGTGCTGACATACTGTACTTTCGGTGCTAATTCAAGAAAAGTGTCTCTCTGAAGAGAGTTGAATAATTGGTGGACCAGAAAAGACGTAAATAAGAATGAAAGAGCAGTGTGTCAAAAAAAACCCTCATCATTAGCACTTTGTTCTTTTTAATCATTTGATCATTTCAATCAATTTTTAACAGGCATCTGTCTTTGGTTCAAAACTGTTTTTTCATTGAAAGGAATTCCTCTCGTCTTTCCTACACAGATTTCATTTCATGGTGTGAGTGAGTACTGCTACCTGAGCTGCTGACGTCAATGGTATATAGGGACGATAAGTGCTACTGCGAGCAAGGGAAACATCATGTAGTTATCCACTCCCTGCAGCTTAAAAAATTACCTTTTCAGCATAAGTTGCTTTCTCATCAGTGTGCGAGATATATTTTAGTTGTTTGTTGTTCTCATCATTAAGGACAATAAACTATTTGCCACAGAGGAAATCAGTTTGAATAACCTGATAAATTTCAGTGTGCCCGGCTGTGGAAAATCAAATGGAGGAAATGACGAGTGTTTGCTATTTATCAGCGAGAAGGTTATTTTTAGGCTTTGGTCCAGGTTGTATTGTGGACTACACAAACTCCACCCTGAGATGTATGTCAGATGATTGATTCGTGAAGTAGTCACATATCCTGAGAACAATGTAACAGCATGTGTCACACATTGTCAGCCGTAGTGTCTGCACTAGAATAGAAGCTATGAGTATTTCCTTTTTTTCAGTTCTGACAACAAGAAGAAATAACTTGTTTTGTCATTGTTGAAATTCTGCCAGTTAAGGTTGATGTTTTGCAAACCGTTGAGACAAACACAGAATGTGATGAACATGTGTCAGTGGGGCCGTTTTCAGCTGGTATTAAAATCCGATCCGAGTGATCCGATCACAAGTGGACAGCTCTGAGTAGAGTGTTCTCACCTGGCAGCAGA
>JBBPCS010004371.1:0-11388 GCA_037974645.1 Hollardia meadi
ACACACACACACACACACACACACACACACACACACACACACACACACACACACACACACACACACAGAAGAGAATCACTCATCTCCATAGCAACACCAAATCTCTAGTGGCTTCATAAGCCTTTGAACTTCATGCTTCTTCAGCGCTGATTTGTGTTGATCTCCTCACAAATGCCGGTAAGAAGGCATTTGCCACGGAGTGTTCGTCAAAATACTGTTCGTGAAAATATCAAAAACTGTGTACACCAGATGCAGGTTGAAGAGAGGACAGAGCAAAGGAAGTATGAGAGGGAGAGGGAGGCTGAGGCTGAAAACAAAATTAAGGGGGAGGAAGGACATGTGCAGGGTGGATGGATGCCAGAATGTCTTACAGGCACATACAGTATAGCCTATTTCAGGTGGTAAATTATATCTATACACCGTCAAAACTATCATTTTAATGGTTTACAATAATAATAGTGTAAAACCTGAAATCACTTTAACAAGCTAAAGATTGTCCATCCGTGTGTGTAATCTATGGAAGATCGAAGATGCCAAGCAAACAAAGAAATATGGTGAAATACAACACACAATGTTATATGCATTTATTTTCTTATTTGTACATTTACTGTGTCATAAGTCCATGACAAACATGTCAAAATGAGCATTATTTTGCTTGATAAATAAATATATGTATATTTTCAAATGTGACATGTATTTTTCATGACACATGGACATACTCCCACGCTGTGATCGCACAGTTGATTGTTTTACATTTTCGCATGGACAAAAAAAAAAAGAAGCTCCCCTGCACTTCATCATGAAAACTTTAATATTGACGACACTAACATGCAATACACCGCTTTCATATTTTTTCCGTTTTCTGATTTCATTATAATGTATGGAAAATTTATGTCAAAATGAAAAAAAAAAACATCCACTCGGTTATTAAGGACGACAAGTTAGATAATAGTTCTTTTAATGTGTTTGTAATGAAGAAAATATATAAATTAAAAGCACGTTCATATAACACAACTCGTCCCCCAAAATATGTTGTTTGACGAAGCCCTCCAGAATGACGTCGTTAAAGAATAAAACCCGTTTTATGATGTGACTACACTGTGGTTAGGCAAAAAAAAAAATGACTTGGTTATGGAAAGTCACGGACTTATGGAAAGATTGTTTTGTGGATTAAAATTACTACTTCATTGAAGTATCATCTACATTAATAAGCATGGTTAATGTTTGGCAATAATTTTGCCAGTAAGTTGGAAACGATAATTGAACAGAGGTCTTCAGTGTTAAAGCTCAATGTTTGGTTGACTCCACCCACCCAGACCTCCTCCATCTGTGGGCTTTATAATAACACTTCTGTCATAATAACTCAAGCTTTTAGAGGACTCAAACATAAACATACTGCATGTTGTTATGGGGCATTTCCTGAAACAGAACTGATGCTGCTGTTCTTATTGGGAAGACAGTCTCATATAACAATGTGTTTTATTTTATTTATTTATTTTATTTTGTTCTTATTTGGGCATTTCTTGTCTTCCATAGTTGTCAAGTGTGCAAGCATGAGTAAGCTCGTGTGTGCGAATGCGTGGGCAGCTTTTCTCTCAGTATGTGCACATTATATGTTTTTTTATGGGCATGAAGGTGGGCAGCTCCCCAGATGTTGTTTGTCCCTGCTGTTCCCAATGACTCCATTTATATTCAATCATTAACAGGTTCCGAGAAGATCACATTTACAACAGGAATTCACCTAATACGCTGCTCTTTTCTTTTCTTTTCTCTCTTTTTTTTTGTCATCTTGCTATCCTCAGTGGAAACATTGTCCCTGAGCATGTTAACTTGATGGCTGTTTACCGTGAAGGAAAACCCCCTTTGTTGTTAAAAAAAAGGGAAAAGGAGATAGAGGAAAAAAAAGAGGGAGAAAAAAAGAGGAAAAGAGGGAATGAGAAATCACCCTTCAGCCAGAAGGAGCCCTCTCAGTGGTCACGTGTTTCCTCTGGGTTCCCAGGGCTGGAGAGGCTGTTATGCAAGCAACAGAATGCTGATGGCAGAAGCACTTAAGAAGTCCTGTTAGCAGGCGAGGGGTCCATCCGACTTCCCCCGTAAGCCACAGCCCCTGGCTCTATGACTCTGTGTATTTGCTGCGAGTGTGCATGTGCCATTACATAACATCACCATTCCCACGGTCGGCAACACAATATGGAGCACTCCCATCACCTTAACTTCGCCTCTCTTCCTTCCCATTTGAGCTAGAAAATGACTTCACTCTCTGTCCACCAGCCCATGCATCCATCCATCTGTCCTTCCTTTATTTTTCTCCATCCCTACTGCTGCCTGCAAGTCAACCTCAGCCATCCTGAGGCTTGGTTCCCTGCAGGTGGATTTTGTGAAGAAAGTGACTCAACAGAAATTCACATTTGAATACATTCTGAACAGTCTACATCCCAGCTCTTTAGTATGTCCAAAGGTTCTCAGTGGCTGAGAGAAGAGAATCACACCTTTCTGTCAGCAGTGACCCTGATCTGTCTCCTCTTTTCAACTCACTTCGACACTTGGAAGACCTGACAGCAAGGCATTTTGTCGAGGTGATGGTAGCATGCCCCAGCACGGCGATACCTGTCCGGGGATGATGGCGATGAGAAATGAATAAGAGACGTGATAAAAGACGAGGGATGAGAAGATAATGTGAGGAGGAGAAAGAATGGAAACAAATGTCATGGGTGAGGGTTTCTGGAGCGGGGGAGTCTCGGTGTATAAATAGGTCTTAGCCCTGTGAGCTACAAAGCAAATGCTCCACACACAAACGCTAACTCACACAGACACTCACATGTCCAGACACACACATCGACTCACTTTCATCCATGCTGTCTGTCACTCTCTCTTTCCCTCCCTCCCCGCCTGCCTCCCTCCCTCTCCCCCGCTTTATCTCACGCTCAGTCACGTGCTAAGAGTGTGAGAGCTTGACTGGGGGAATGATTATGTGCAAGTGCGTGATGCTATAAAGGTGGGAGAGACTATTTTCACACTTGTGATGATAACATGAACAATATCTGTCGAACCTGAGTGAACTAAGCTGAAACATGGCTGATGGTTCGACACACTTAGATCAGGTCAAATCTGTCTCTTCACTTTCATAAATGTCACTAATATTAACTATGTTCATTAATCTGTATTAATATTTTACTTTTCTGCAGTGTTTAAGTATATTAATTATGTATTTATTGGAAAACAACAAAACCCTTATGCTAATTTTATGTACTGTTTCTCAGCATGAGTGTTAGTCTCATCAGGAATTCTATTTTATTTGTTCACACACACGACAATCAAGACAATCTGTAGTTTGTAGCAGTGAAGCTTGACACCACGTCGTCTCTACTGTAAACTTGACGATGTTTTTTCTTCCTCTTCTATTGAAAGTATTTCACATTTTTTCATGTATTTCTTGCTTTACGTCCTTTTGTCAAAATGATAAGGTGTTGTTAACCTCAGGTAATTATTTTAAATATGAATATTATCAAAACACAAAGATTATTCGTCGCATCTCAATACTGAATGATTCCTGAAAAAAGCATGAGGTTATCAATATACTCACACATGTCCTCTGCGACGTTTGGTTTTCTGTGAGCAGCCACGGTTCAAGAAACTGTCAGTTTAAAAAAAAATAAATTTGCGGTTGGAACTTTCCTTGGTTGATTTGTTGTTAAATTTTCACAACTGTGTGCCCCAGACCTTTTCTGCTTTTAAAATGTGAAAAAGTGTGGTGGCTGAGAGAGCTCAAAACTTGAGAAAACACATACAAATAGACAAAACACCAGCAAATTAAGAAAACATCCTCATCAATTTGACAACATGTGCACTGCAAACACTCACAACACAACCAAATAGAGAAACGCACTGCAAGTAGCACAGATGACAACAGATGTTGATGTTTCTAGGGGACACTAAACAGTGATGGACACGTGGGACACGCTTGTTTTGTGACAATTTGTGACTCTTAAAGGTATTTAAGTCAGCTACTCATCAGTGGTGCTGGAAAATAAACTAAAATATACGTTTTTCTCTTTATTTTAATAATTTGATGGCTCTGTGTCTTTTTTCCCCGTGGTATTATTTCAATTGGCAGGCTAATAAACAAAATGCAAAGGCTAGGGTAACACCAGATATCTACCACCAGCTAATATCTGACTCATGCCATCACAATATTATAATAAAGAGAGAAAAAAACATTTTAGTAAGACATGTGTGTCCCACATGTCCAGAAACATCCATATCAGTTGTCATCTGTGCTACTTGCATTGCGTTTCTCTATTTGGTTGTGTTGTGAGTGTTAAAGTTGCAATGGGTTGAGCTCTCTCAGCCAACATGGAAAAAGAGACCTCTGGATTCTGTATCCACAAAAAGCTGCATTATTTCAGGTAATCAATTATATGACCATCTGACACCACATGCCTGCACTACCAACTATACATCTACAGTATGAGGCTGTTACTCTGTTTCTGATTAGAAAGCATGAGTCAGCAGTCAGAAAGAGGGAGTTGAGAGACAGAGGAAGGGCTCACAGGATTTAGCTATGGAGCCCATTTTTGTGTGTGTGTGTGTGTGTGTGTGTGTGTGTGTGTGTGTGTGTGTGTGTGTGTGTGTGCTTGTTTACCATGTTTGTCTCATTTCCTCGGCAGGGTGTAAATGTGGTCATCCAAAACTGAGGAATTTGTGTAAAACCACACCAAAGCTCTGGCTTCAGTTCCCTCTTTTGTTTTTAGCTCAACAGTTTAACTCAAAGCATGACAGGAAATGTCAAAGGAATCGTTATGACATTTTGGGGAATATACTTATTCATTTTCTTGCCAAGCTTTAAAAGAAAAGATAAATCCCACTCTGAGTAGTGAGCTACAGACAGCTAAGCCGCTCGCCTAGCATGGAGGCAGGGGAAAACAGCTAGCCCGACTCTCTCCAAAGTAAAAGAAAAAATCTTTTTATCTACCAACACCTCTGAAGCTCAGTGAACATCTGCACAGAAACTGATTAATTCTCATCTGTGGTTTTACTTTACGTTGTGGCAGTGGAGCCCTAAAGGTCAAAGAACCAAGCTTGTAACCGGTTACATTCCCCAGACCAGCAGGAAAATTCTGGATGGGAAAAGTGAAAAAGCAGCACTTGCCCCTGCCTCATTACCACCACTGAGGTGCCCTCGAGCCCCCACAAGCAGTCGTGGGGTTTTGAAGCCAATTTGACGTAGTGGCCAACCCGTGTGATTACAACATCTCGTAACGCTCACTGGCCCAAGAAGACTTTTTCATTTGAGCTTACATTGGATGAACAGTGGATGTTTTTTGTTTTTTTTACTCTTTTCACTATCAGAATTTGATCCATTTGATCCGATAACATTTGGAAAATCTAGAAGAGCCGTACTATTAAATCATTTATTGAGTTAGCAGAGGGCTAAACTGGGAGTTAGAGGCTCAGCAGGCCGAAGTCTCTGGTACATGTTCTGTGGAAGTTCTGTGAAGTTATTTTAATTGATGCTGTTATCCAGTTTATCTTCCAGGCTGCAACTTGAGCTCTTTGATGCTAATGCAAATGTTAGCTACCATTCACTATTCATACTAACATTAGCTAGCCCTGTTATCTGGTATCTGTTAACCAGCCCATTTAAATGGAGATGTGCAAGGACAAATGAGTGTTCAAATCATAGGCCGTTACAACAGTTCAAATTTTACAACTTTTTCCAATGTTAACATTAGATTTGACACAGATATCTGGTGTTCTAAGGGCATTAATTGACTTCTGCTTTGCTTTGAGTGATGCTCCAACGTCTACATGTCTACATATTCACACTCAATTTGAGATCTGTGAGGAAAGATGAGTTTTTAATTTCATTTACACTGAGTGATTTCACGCCCCAAAAGTTCTAGAATAGCATCAAAGGTTTTAAGAAGTTGAAGAAATAATAAAAACATTAATTTTTGTAAATAAATTGCTCCTGTACAGTATTTTATTGTCTGGTGTTATGCATGTTTTCAGATAAATGCAGAATACTTGTATTATTAACACTCCCTGCAGTGCAGATCTGAAACCTGACAACCTGCTGTAGATAGAGTATTCTTAAAGAGAGGACAGAGAAGTGAAACACAATAAGGACCTGTCTTGACTTGGATGATGATGTTGATTTAGAACGAGAGGTACGGAAGTCCAACTTATACATTTTCAGTATTTTAAGAATTATTGTTGTTAAAGCCTAAAAACATCACCAGCTGTGGAAAACACATAGAATGAACCAGTCGACTATTCAAAAGTCACGATAGTAGTTAAATAAAAAACTGTAACTTTGGAAAAGCTATCTGCATCCTCTTCTACTCTTTATGCTAAGCAAACCGTCTTCTGGCTATAGGTGCAGCAGTAGTGGAGACATATAAGAGTAGTATCCATCTTCTAATCTTACTGTTAGCAAAAAAGAAAAAAGTGACTGTACTTCTTCAGAAAACTTTTAAAATTCCCATGCCGATTTCTTAAGCAATAGAAAGTATCCTGACTGCAACCATTACAAACTGGCATGGGATGTGCATGGCCCTGAACATCATTGTTACCCATCTACTGAGCATCTGTGATATCGGTGAAGAGAGGTCCCTGCGCAAAGGGACAACAGCCACCACAGCCTGTTCACCCTGCTGCTGCCTGGCAAGCAATACAGAAGTATCCGCTGCTGTACCACCAGATTACAGCTTCGTTCCTCAATTCCTCCTCCACACTTCACCATAAAATAATAAATTATATATGACTTATTATTTATTCCTCCCATTAATGCATTTTGTTATACAACCCTGTCTTGGAGAAGTATGGGATGATGCCTGACGAGGTGTCCATTATAAAGAATCAATGGACGACGTGGAGGCCAGAACCATCCAACATACAGCGGAGCAGATAAAGCCAGTCAGAAATTAATGTTCACCCAGACCATGGTATAATGATAAATAAATTAACTTTGTACATTGTACCTTGAATAAATATATATTCCATAATATTGAAGTTCTCATTTAAACCTTCAACAATTTTCCTTTTTACACACACAGCTGTTACAGAGCAAAATTAGTGACAACATTTGGATTCACGTTTGTGTCCACCTAAGTCTAATATTTTACTTTCCTTTTTGTTCTGTTTTGGTCTCCACCAACTCCCGAACTCCTGGTTCTTTCGCTGCTAGATGCTCCACCATCACCAGCCAGTTACTAAGCTGAAAGTTGCTTTAAAGTTCTGCAGAGCTGAGGGAAACCAAAGAACTAGATGATAATTTCCTCCCTAAGAGCGACACCTTTGACATACAAGCAATGCTTACAATGCAATACAAGCTTAAAATACAGCTAAAATAATGCATTATAGCACATGCTGTAAGTCAACAGAAGTCGCGCAAAAACAGTCCTAATTATGGTCTCTTGATAAATGTGGATTATATTAAATATAACTCTCATAAAATGAACTAGAGTGGAGTGGTATCTTGGATGTCTAATGTTACAACTCCTTTTCGTTGCGCCTAGGAGAGCAGAGAATATTTAGGTGTACTGCAGCATTAAACAACTCCCGTGCCAGGAGATTTAAAGTCAACCATATTCACACCCAGAGAGAAGGAATGAGAGGTCTTTGAAGAAGCACTGTGTCCTCTGCTGAAGTTATGTTGCACCTTTTTAGTGCTTGAGGGCTAGAGACGGCAAAAAGAGTGAGTGGAGACTTATCTTCGTTTTGAGAAAAAAAGAAAAGAATGAGAGGTGTGAACGAGGAATAGACAAGGCATGTGAGCAAGAAACTAAGAGCCTGTTTACACCTGGTATTAACATCCATCCTGGGTGATCCGATCACAAAACAGCACAGGTGTGAACGTACCCAAGACACAGTGAGGACACGTTATAAGATCCGATTGCTCAGACCACATTGGGAGGTGGTCTGGGCTGTATTTAACCACATTCTATTGGCAGAAGAGAGAAAAATATCTTTCAGCACCTATGATGACACATGTTGAGCAAAACAGGGAAAACTCACTGTTTTTTTTGCTTTTTTTCTTCCTTCTACAGTCCCTCCCCCTTTAAATAAAAACAAAACAAAACAGAAAGCTTTTTGAACTGAAAGTGAAAAAAAGGAGTCATCCACTGTCTCACTTCAGTCCAACAAGAACTGGAAATTTCCAGAGAAAAACTCATAAACAGATCATACTTTGCCAGGAATGCTTGGAATTCCAGCTCTCATCAAATCTTCAGAAACTACGTGGCCTTCGGAGAATGAAATACTCTGTCTCAAAGCTAAAGCTATCATAAGGATATGCACGGACTTTTCCTTGTTTTGACTTGAATGTGCCGAATGTGACTTTTTTTTAAATCACACTTGTGGAGGTGGAGGCACAGGAAAGAATCTGGCAGAATAGTTGAGACAACGACATATGGATCTAGTTAGACTGATTGTCCAGTCGTGGAGCCTCGGAGATGTTGTCTTAGTCTATATTATACCGTACGGTGAGGTCATGTGGGTGTCTCTCTATGCGGTGGGTTGAAGGACTTTCTTATTTTCTCTCCACATGTCCACTCAAAGCTTCTCTCCACTTTCCTCCTCTCTTCTTACAGTAAGTTTCCCACAGTAGTTTTGGTCAGTAAGGCGGTGACTCATGCAGTGAGAGTTTGACTCCAGACAGATGGAAGTACTTAGGGCCTGTACTACTGTAATACCGCAGTTTAACAGGATTTTTTCTTTTTTCTTTAATTGAGTCCAATCTGCCTTTAGCTCTGCTGCCATGCCAGATGCCCCAGTCTGCAAGTCTGTGCCTCCACAGTTCCTCCAGCTCACAACTTGAATGTGAACATAGTCTCTAAAGCTTGCTCAAGATTCAACTGAAGCCACATACTGTGAATTTACTGTTTTGCAATTTTTTTTCTTGGAACATTTCCCAGTCTTATGTTCTCACTCCTGTGACCATATGAGAACTCACGGGAACACACATTTAAAATCCAGCAGTGGAAGAAGTACTCAGATCTTTTATTTAAGTGAAAGTACCAACACCGTAAGTGTGGTGGAGTGAAGTACAATATTTACCAGTATAAACAAGCTTAACATGGAATTACTCAACTAATGTACAAGTACCACAAAATTAGGTACAGTACTTACAGTACAGTACCTAATACATACCTACTGTAGTACCTACTACAGTATAGTTGCTTTCTCCTGCCAAAACCAGAGGGTTTTTTTTTAGATCACCAGCTCAATATTTGTGTCCGTTAATTGCAGATGCCTCAATCTCAGGTTCATTCGAGTGACACGTAAAATGCTTTGTTTGCAAACAGCAGAGAGATGACGCTGATTAGCACCCATTAAGCTCTGTTGATTGCACTCAGAATGTCATGAGGTTGTGAGATTGCAGATGACTCACAGTTTGACATTATATAGGGCATCATGATGATGCCCGACTATAAATGTCTCCCAGGCTTTATCTCTTTCTCTCTGAATGATGAACAGAGCAGCATGAGAACATGTGACTGAGCTGAAGGTCCATTATTCCCTATGGAAGTCCCTGGACCCCCACCCCCCAGCACTCCTCCCAGCCACAGAGCATGGCTAAAAGCATAGGAAGAGAAGAACAGAGATGAGAGGTGATAAGTGGATATAAACAAAAACATGATGTAATAATAATAATAATAATGAACTCAGTTTAGGTGAAGACAGCTTTCAGTATTTTAAAGCCCATGTAGACATGGTTTAAAATCAAAAATTCTTCTCTAAGATTTAATATTCATGACTAAATACGCAACAATCAAAGTTTAACTGACCATTTATAGCAAGGTAACACTGTTTGATTTGGCAAAAAAGCTGTAAAAGTTACTTAAATGCACTACTACATTACTATATAAAAATACCCCCATTACAAGTAAAAGTCCTGTATTGAAATATATCAGGAAAATGTATTAAAATGTGAAGTATAAAAATTAAAGAAGTCAATGCAGCACTGTTGTAGTTGCTGAGGTGGAGCTCATTGTTAACCCTCACAACACTTGTTTTGTTGAAACCAGTAGTACAAAATTCAATAAATACAACTTAATTAAATAATTAAAAAGACCACCAGAAAAATCCTTGTGAAGCTGGAACCATGAAAAGATTATCTATATAGTTGCCAATAAATTTTATTGATTAGAATTGATTAACTAAATAATCATTTCAGCCGTACTTGAATTAATTTTTTTTTTTTTTAAAAAAACAACCCCCCCAACATATTATAAGATCTAAGCTGTCAGATAAATGTAATGGAGTAAAAAGTTAAATATTTCCCTCTAAAATGTGGTGAAGTATAGAAGTATAAAAAGGCACTCAAATAAAGTGCCTCAAATTTGTACTTAAGTGCAGTATTTGAGTAAAAGTACTTAGTTACATCCCACCACTGCTGGACAGGCCTGAGGGTGCTCTCAATAAATCAGAGCAGCGAGGATTCTGCTGAGAGAATTACACCTTCTAATAAACACATACATGAACATTAAATCTTAGCTAAAAGGTCCAAAGTCTTCACAAGAGTCTACACCCAAATCTCCACTGACGTCTGTGCTACTGTAAATTACCTGTCATCTAAAAACAGCTGATTACCACGTCGGTTTGGTGAATGGGCTCATTATGGTCACTTTAGCACTGAATGTGATGACATCATGTTATCACACACAGGGTACATTGGGTTCTAATAGTTTATGATAACAGTAAACTTAAACATCCCTCAGTTAGAAACCAGAGCTGTATGTAGACTGCTGTACTTCACATAATATAGTAGTGATATGATCTGACCAGTTGCCACGTCAGGCGCAGATTGTTATACCCCACACGCCATCTAGTGGACTATTTAGGAACTATAATTTGCTTTTTTAATTTAAACCAGACTTCATTTTGGCCTGTAGATGGGGATACATTCATTGGTCCCTTTTTGATTAAAAAAAAAAAAAAAAAACATACTGTAAATAGCACAGGATGATTTTCTGATTGTAACTTGGTTTCGTTGGTTTTCCTGGTTTCTCCCAACCAAATGTGCCAAAACAGATTACTTCTGCTGTTGATTGTGGCCAATCTAAAATGTGAAATTTGCATTGTAGCACAACTAACCAAGCATGTGTGTAAGGCCTGAGTGAAAGCAATGACCCAAACCTGACCCTAAGTTTCACCAAAATAATATAATCCAAATCTAAACCCAAACAACAATTCAAACTAAAAATCAGCTCCAAGGATTGCTGTCCTGAGACGACAGTAGATTGGTCTGTGTGAATAAGTGCACATGTCTCTCCGTGTATCCAATGTCAACACGAGACTGTAGTTGTAGCCAAGAACTACATGTATGTTTCTGTCTTTAAGGCATTTGTGCCCATGCAGTTTGGTTCTGCCTTTCACGGCCCA
>JBBPCS010004372.1:0-11388 GCA_037974645.1 Hollardia meadi
TGTGTGTGTGTGTGTGTGTGTGTGTGTGTGTGTGTGTGTGTGTGTGTGTGTGTGTGTGTGTGTGTGTGTGCTAGAAGCTTACACAAAGACTAAAAGTGTCTACTTCTACAGTAAAAACACAGGCTACCAAAGCACTTGAATGATATTCTTGAAAAACCCCCCAAAACAAACGACTTCAACTGTTTAAAACACTAAAGATTGTGAACGAAGTGTCTCTGCATGTGGCACATTTAATAACTAACACAAAGAAACTGAAGCAGGGAAAAAAGAGCAATGTACATGGCTAATGGATTTGTAAATGGACAGAATCAGAAATAGTAGAGGAAGAAATATTAAGGGAGACAATGTTGCCTGATGTTGAAGAGCAAGCCTTCTAGTACTGTAACTAATGTTTTCAAGGAAGGGATAGGCCCTGAGAGAAGCTCATCTCTCTGCAGAGTATTTGGTGGTCATGACCTCACAGTTCAGGCTGGATCAGCTCCCTTAAGCCTGATTCGTTGGTGAGTGTGGCTTGACAGAAATGACAGAAAAATAAAAGTGTCGCTCAGCACTTTCCTCAAAAAGGGAATGTTTTAAATTGATTAGTTATCAGTCCTGATCTCAACCCAACTGAAAATCTGGATCTGGAAAATCAATAGGAGGGAACTGAAATCTACCATTGGGAAAAGGAATCCTGCAAACACGCAAGAGCTTGAACAGCGGAGAAAACACGGGTGCAAGGATGTTATACATGGTTAATAGAAATGTTTGAGGACCTTTATTGTTGCATAATGTTTTGGTCAAACTTCTGCAAAATCACTGATTGTAAGTTGAAAAGGAATGTTTTTTTATTGAATAACTAACAAAGTTGGTACATTTGTTTTTCTGAAGTTATTCTACAGGGTGTCTTTACTCTTCTTACTACGCTGACATACTTCTCATAGAAAAAGAAATACACTATGTTTAAATTTAAAGAGAATCTCTTCTTGTATCACAAGTTGTTTGAATAAGAAGAAATATGCCGTGTTGCCCTTTAGCTTTTTCAATGAATCCGCTCCCTTGAATCCTGTGCAAGGCTGCAGCTCTCAGAGTGTTCTATCCTAATGTACTCACCATTTGTTTCGTTCCTCCAGCTTTTCACGTGGTGTCTGTCACCAACGCTTCTTCTTCAGAGCTGTTGGTATGTCGGAGAGAAGAAAATGAAGGAAAAAGGAGCAACCTCTTCTTCTCCCTTTCACGTCTTATTTCCTAAATCCACCACTACCTCTTCTTTGTCTTCCCTTTTGTTTCTTTCTCTTCCAAGTCCACACTTGTCTACGCCTTTCAACTTTTAAAAACTCCTTTTCACTATTTTTTCCTCTCCTAATCTTCCCGCCATCTCTTCTCTGCTATTATTTTCAAGTTTTTTTTTTATAGACCCATAAAGCCAAAGGGTGACTAGTTGAAAACCCCACTATGGGCTGGTTTACGTCACTATGAGCTATGATACATGCTTTTTGTTTTTATTTTCATTTTTCAGCTTATGTCATTTGATTAATTAACGAGAAGCCTTTGGTCAGCATGGCTGTAATACTGCCAGAGAATAATGCTGCAAAGTGGGCCAAGCATGGTTAAGATTTATGGACTTGTGGTACTTAATTATTCAACAGAAAATGTCGTGCTAAATGTCATGTAACAATATTTAATGCACGTATAACATTTGCAGTAGCAGGGTGGAAAAGACGTAAGAGAGGCCATTCGACCAAGTAAAGGTCTCAAGTTCGATCCCCATAACATTATGTCTTCTTTGTCCTTATGAGGGACAGTGTGCTCCTGATTGCTCGCTCATGTTGAGCTGCAGGGCTTAAAAGCATCAACTAAATGCAACACATGATACAGATACAATTTGGAGGTAAAAAAAATAATTGCAAGGTTTTTTTGTTCTTTGTTTGTTGTTGTTTTTTACAATCCAGGGAGAGTGACATTCTTATACTGCACAGAAGTCATTAGGGGTCATTTGATGTTTGGTTGTGTTCACAAAGCTGTCGACCCCCTTGTTTTAGAGATTTAGCCAGCAGCATGTTATTTGCAGGTGTTAGCAACATACTGTAATACTGTTATTTCGCATGTGCATTACTCAAACAGGGGATTTATATTTATGACAGTGGTGTTGAAACCATGGAGGTGCCAAATCGCCAACATAGTGCTGCTTAGAGAAAGATTGTGGCAAATACTGAAAAAGTCAACACATTAAGTCAGTCAAGACCCAAGAAATCCTCTAAATGAAACCACCCCGACCTCCTCACTCTGCGAACTTTGTTGGAGGACTCCCAAAGCCACAATCTTTTCATCACCTCAATACATTTTTTTTTTGCTTAAAAATAAACACAAAAGAAAACATTCTTAATACATTGTTGTAATTAGTGAATATTGTAGGGAAAGAAAAAAACAAACATATTGACAGAGATTGTTTTGTAGATGTGGTCAGAGAACATTTTGTGTTTGCAGTATACTTACTTTTTTTTTACAAAGCATATTTTCATTTGCAAAGTGAATATGAATGTGATTTTTAGGAAATAGTTTTTTTTTTAAATCAATTTTCTTGCTTTGTCTTTCCCTGTGTCTTTCTCTTCTGATTTGTTAAAAACATTAAGGATCATACACAATATAAAGCTTAACTCCTTGGATTAAAACATATTTTTTTCACACCCACGCTCTTCTTTCTCCATCCTCTCCTTTAGCTCTCAGAGGACAGTTTGACCACACAGACACACTTCTCTCCGTCTCCCCTGAGAGCGAGAGGTCTTGTGTCTAATGAGGTTTACTATAGCTCAACTCAACACATGACTTCACACAGAGCACTCCACAATCACAGGCATTTACCCAGAATAGCTAGAAAGACAAAAAGAAAAAAAAAAAAGATGAGATGGTTGAGATGGCTCTCCTGGCTAATTGTCCATTGCCCTGGGACTCTGGCTCAACTCACGGCTCATTAGCTAAGAGTTTCATCCCACAGTGACACCCACATGGATGATTCCTGCATTTTATCCCCTATCTGCAGCTTTTTACAAAGTCATTTATGTAATTAAATATTACCGGTTGTTGTTTTATCACCCGATGATTATACCCAGCGGCCGAAATAGCCTACTAAACCCGGTGAAGAAAAAAAATCACTGATGCCAGGAAGTAAATTAACTGGTTTATCTGAGTGAAGTCAAAATGACTTTGTGAAGTTTCAATGGGTCATTAAAGACTGGATGAGTGATAGGTATCCCTTGGTTAAAATTTTAGATTTTACTTTACAATTACTCTATAAGAATAGATTAGACAGCACAGTAGAAATGCTCAATGGATAATGTCTTTGATTTCCTTGTTTTATGCCTCATTTGGGTTGAAATCAGCGCTGCTTTTGCTGCAAGCTCAGTTAAGTGATAGATCTGCTCCACTCAAAAATGTGTTTTTTTCTTGAATGTTTAAGTCCCCTAAAATGTCTGACCTGGATTATACTGACTTGTATCCGTCCAAAGTTTGTCATTAGAAAAGTGTTTTCACATTCCTCTACTGAAGGGGGAGATGTCTGCGCACTTCCTGAAAATATGAGAATCAAACATACACCAAGATAGCTAGATTTGGTACGTCACAAATACGAAAGCTAATCGCTGTCTAATTTTCAAATACTCCTACTGCCAATGAGCCAGTTCCCAGGCAAACTTGGCTGGCTATCAAGATGTGAACACACTGTAACATCGCAGCAGAGATTTTTGTATGTTTCACAACCACAAACGCTGTGTCAACCACTGCCAGTTACAAGCTAACAAGCTAACAAACAACATAAACAAAAGATGCTAACTACACCTACCGTTGTAAAACATTTGCTGGTCACCGATTTTATATATATATATATATATATAGATTTATATATCTATACAAATAAATTTTAATTACTTCACTTAAATTGAATGTGCTCTTCAAATTTGAAAGTGTTTCAGTTCCAACAGAACCAAGAAGTTGAAGAAATTTATATTTTTTATGTATTATGTGGGTGGAGATAGGGTTAAAGAGTGTTATAGTTTTTAAGAAAAAAGAAAGTCGTAGCACGTATGACTAATTTCTTTGGATTTGGAAGTCTTAAACTTTGAACGGTTGCTGTAGAGCCATCAGGTTTGGTTAATTTTCATGCATGGGAATGCAGATTTCCTGGTAATAATAATAATAATAATAATAATAATGCAATTCCAAGCGAGTAATATAATCAATAATATTCCTGACATCACAACACTGAGTGAAGATTAGAAACACAGAAGACATCAGTCAATATTCCAATCCTTCTTAATTAATTATCTTTTTAAAATCATACAGTATATATTTTAAAAAGCAATTATTTAGTAACGAAATTAATAATAGTAATAATAATAAGAGATTAAATTTTGGCCACACACACATGTACATGGGCACAATTATTTTCTGCATAAGGTGGTACTTCAAGGTCGGCAGGTCTGATACACATTCATTTCTCGTCACAGTGACAGTAGGAGCAGGGAAGAAGAAAACATAAAAATGCTCATTCTTACCTCTCCAGCTTTTATTACACTGTGCAAGATATCTGGCCAACTGGAATAAAAAGCTGAAGTTTCTGAAGGTAACCACAAATCCCTTTTTTAAAGTGTCAGTTTCATCAATTCAACACAATGGAAGGCTAATTTATTGAAAACACATGGTCAAAAATCTTTGTATGTCAATATTTTGTATATCAGAGGAGAAGTGAGTGCTCAGCTCATTTCAGTAATCATGTCCAAAGGTCAATTGGCCTTTGACATTTAGTGAAAAAGCAAGTGCTATAACCATCCTATTTACTGTGTGTACCCTCGTAGAGGAACAGACCAAGCCTTTGAGCAGACTGTGTAATTTAAAAAACCTTTTTTAATTGTGAATAGCGGCTTGAGATGTCATCCATTATGAAAACCATGTTTTCCCCTTCCCATTCATGCAGGGTCAACTGTTGTTGTTTTTTAATCATCTAGCATTCTAGCTCTTTTTCGACATCTTTTTGTATCTGTTCCCACAATAGAAAACATTACATTGCGCATCTGTACTGCAGTGTGTTTGAGTAAAGACAATAGGAAGAATTCTCCCTGTCCTTGCCAGAAGAAAGCTGTCTGTCGTCTCAGTGGTTCAAGCTCTGACAGAAAACAGCAGAAAGTAAAGCAGGTTTCTAAATAATAGGAAAAGAAAAAGAAAATCTCTCTCTCTCCGATTGTGAATAGTATAATCCATATATCTAGAGTTCATCTGCCTCTAGTGCTGCTGTTTGTATTTGTAAAATCAAAACTCCAGACTGCTATACCCTCGGCACAAGTTCACTGCTTTACCTCAAAAAAAAAATTCTAAATCACATTTTTGCAAAACACAAATCACATTATTTATCTCACCTGAAAAACACTGACCTTAAAAATGCGTCACCCTATTAGCAATTCGTCTCACTCACCTTCTCACCTGTTCAACTGGCAAAACACCTAAATCTCCTGTCAGAGCATAAAGGAGGCCTCAGGCGACCTCTACTGTGTCGGGGTCAAATCAGTAGAACAGAGCTTTAATAATGTTGCAGCATCAACTATAAGTTTACAGTATGACTCTGGGAAGCTGGATTGTGAGTTTAGCTCAAATGAGCACACTGGGTTACAGTGTTTGATACAATGATTGTGTCAATATTTATGTGATATATTCACAGCATTGTAATACAGTACTATATGGGAAATGTCATAGAAGTATACAGTATGTACCATAAAATTGCAACCTATTTTAGGATAAAGATCCCAAAATAGTTGCAATGTTTAGTAACAAAAGAGCAAAGGGAAACAATTTCTACTCAATTTTATACATCTGAATATGTAACATGTAAACACATCAGTGTTTACATTGATACAGGATTACAGGATAAGCGGTGACAGATAATGGATGGAGAACATTGTTTTGAGTGCAGTGTATCATTTGGAAAGAGATTTGTGGAGTTTTGAGACAATGGTTAGCTATTTAGCATTTTGTGTTTAGAGTTTTGAGAAATTGAGCTATTGTTCCAGGAAACGTTTAAACAATTGGGAGAAACTGTAAAAGGCAGAGGGAGTGAGAAGAGTGTAATGGGAGTGAAGAAAGGGAGGTGAGAGATTTGGACGCTTGCGGTGTTGGCGGGTTAATACTTGTTTAATACATGAAAGAATACAGCGGACAGAATAGCAGAAACAGCAACACAAGAGGCTCAGTGCAAGTGCTAATCTTGTGAAGCATATATGTGTTTTTTCACAGGCTCTCAGAGGTGTTGATGAATGTTGCTGGTAGCGTTTGAGCTAGAGACGTGTAGTGTCGCAGGAAATTTATCAGGATATTTAAGGCCCTCTAGCAGTCTTAATGTTTTGCCCTCGAGTACCAAGCTCATATTTTCTTTATTACATTCCAGAGGTAAATATACTTTTACTACCCTACATTAGCAGGTTGAAGTTTTCTCATAATGCAAAATATCAAAAAAATGATAACATGAGTCATGAAATAAGTATACATTACATCATATTTCCTGAGTTTGTATGCCATATTATCTTCTTTTATGCTTTATTATAGAAACAGGGTTGAGCAAGTACTTCTGAGTAGGCTATGATTCGAGTAAAATATGTCAATATCAGTATCCGTGATGAAGGTAACTGAAGTTTATTCATTCATTCAAGTTTCTAAAGAACAAAATAAAAACAACCTTATAGAGTACACCATTACCTGGTGTACGCGTTCATTCCTAATAAAAAGTCCTTTACAATTACAGTTATACCATAGATACAGTTAACGGTTCTTGTGATTTCAATATTTAACTTTCTTATTTGTTTTCTATCCACCATTCTAGTATAGCCTGATGGCTTGCAGGCCATTATCATCCTCTTTAGCAGCAGAGGGGAAAGAGGAATGCAACAAAAGCGGGAATAATTCTATCCTCCGTTCATATGGCAAGCACTGGACTTGGCAGCCTGATATTCAAGTTAAATACATTCTTCTATAATGGAGTGTGACTCTGAATGGAGACAGACGACATAAATTGAATGTGGGAGAGAGAGAGAGAGGAGATGAAGATGGGAATGCGGTGGCACTTCAGGAGTGAAAGAAGAAGTTGATCCTTGGGCTGACTGCCTGCATTCACACACAACCACTTTAGGGACTTAAATCCTGTGTTAAATACACCCAATGAGATAAAGACATGCTTGAACTAGGAAGAGAAAAAGAGATAGAAAACAAGGAAAAGAAAATTATATCAAATGATGTGGTGGGAGAGATGGATAATAATGTATGAATGGCAAAAAGTGCACAGAAATAAAATTGTGCAAAGACGCCTATTCAATCAACCACCTGTGGACTTGTCTGACTAATAATCATGTTAAATACACCCTCACAGGCAGTGCAGTGTGAAGATTGACTGCCATATCTAGGCCATCATAAAGAACCATTAAGACTGGCTAATAAAGAAACTTCTCTCAGCACAGAAAATGAAGTCATCATAGCAGTAGAGGATGGCCCGAGGCAAGGGATGAGAAAGAGGAGATGGAAAATGAAGGAGGGGAATTAGAGGAGATAAAGAGTAGAAGACAGCGACCGAGACAGAGAGCGAATAGAGGTGGAAAACAGAGAAAGTGTGTGTGTGTGAGAGTAGAAAAGAGTGAAAGAAGGAGAACAAACTGTCCCAAAGGAGCACTCATCCAGAATCTAATATAGTCGTATTCCCTCTGTATGTCTGTTAATTACTTCCTCTGTTACCATAATGGTGAAAAGAGCAGGCTGGTAGGAATACCTGGAAAATGAACTGCTGGCAGAATGAACAGTATCTGGGTTAATTACTTGATCTGCTGTTGCGACGGCAAAAAGCTCAGTTTCTTGCCGACTGCCTGAAGCGTCTGTTTGACATGGTGTCACGCAAAATGTGTCTGAACTTAAAAGAAAAGAAAAGAAAAAACAGCATCATTGGCAAATTATTTTTTTACTTGGGTCATGGTTTGTTAACTAACATCTTGAGTTACGGTTGAGGTTAGAATCTCGAGCCACGAGTTGTAGCTTTTTTCACAAATGGTCAAACACGTCTTTGGAGTTAAAGAGGGAACTCTGCTTGGTAGGAGCTAAAGGCAATACAGTATTTTCAATCAGTCATTTCAGTGCCCTGTCTGATGTCTGCTTTCATTTTTTTTCCTTTCTTTTTGTTCCCAGGTTCAATTATGAAACATAAAATAAATCAAACAAATCCGATAATATGAACTAATAAAGAAATCTGACATAATTAACACGCTAAATCATTAACACTGCAAAATCAACAGTTTAAAAAAATCAATACTGATTAGGAAAAGACATATTTACTTTTTCAGGACCTAATCAAACCTAGAGCTTACCTTAACCTTGGCCAAAGTGTTTGTGTTGCCTACTAAACGAGACACAGGAAACAAACCCCGGTGTCTGTTGTTAGAATTCTGCTCTTTGTATTTTCTGGAACAATATCAACATCAATATGAAGTTTGAACCAAACAAAATGTTGTCATGCACATGTGGAATAAATTGGGAGTTGTGGTTAATTTTTCATCTTTATGTTTTTTAAACATCTCAAAGACGCCATTTGCATTTATGTATAGCAATTTCTTTTTCAGGTACCCAGATGACACATTTACTGATACCATGTGATAAGCTAAAATCAGCCAATAACAGTGACCATATTGGCAGAGCTCATATGATCATTTTAATAGGTTTTCATGAGACCAGGCCAGCGTTACCTTCAAGTTTATTTTTATATTATCAGTCGACTCTCTCACTTGCTTTCAATCGTCACATATTTGCGCTCATTCATTCCTCCCTCTGTCTGCATCTAACTCGGCTCAAAGTGTCTCCATATGACTTCCCTCCCGCTTCTTCTTCCTGTCAGTGCGAACTGATCTTATATACAATGTGCTGATGACAATCTCTGCAGAGCATGACATGAAAGAGAGCGTGAGCATGAAAGAGCGAGGAGAGACAGGGAGAGTGGGAGTGTGCTCCAACAATACAATGCTTTATTAAAATGTCAAACTCAAAGGAATACAGAAAAAGGGATATTGGTACAAAAATGATATTAGGCAGAAGTAGATTTCTTGGAGTGGGATGAGAATGTCAGAAGAACTTAATTTATTCAAACCTCATACAGTTAAGCTGAGAGTGCTCGGCTGCCTTAAAAGAAAGGTTATAGAAGCAATAGATGACTAAATGAAATGTAGAGCAGCAAACTGTTGCATGAAGTGATCACTGCGAAGAAAAGAGGCATCAACAAGCCTTAATGTATAGTTATGAAGGGGCTGTAATATGTTAACAATCACCCAACATACTGTCTATTCACCAGAAACACAGTAACATAGACATCCTGTCGGAATGCACGTTCTCACTTTACTTACATTTTCCAACACACCCTCATACCTAAAGGAATGAACAGGTCGACTGTGACTCCATAATGATAAATATGAGCGTTGGGTATTACTGACGGCCGTACCACATGGTTAATGTGAAACTGAGCATTTTGGCTAGGTTCAGGCACTAAAATTACTTGGTAGGATTCAGGAAGAGTTCCTGCGTCGAGTTAAAATAAGTTATTTAAATACATAACTTAAGTTGGGTTATGTAATTTACATAAGTCTCCGTTGACTTTTGGTTTCACATTGAACATGTGATTGACCCATCAACCCCACCTCCTCCAAATGTGGACGCTCTTTACACTACATCACCTGACTTCCTCCTTTGCTCCTATTATAAATACTACAGTTACCATAGGCGCTGATCACATGGGTGCTCTGGTGCTCGAGCACCCACCTATAAGGTTGATCGCCCACAGGGAAGGCCGATCAAAAAATAAATGAAAAATTATACATACTTAAATGAATAAATACTGCATCTTTAAAAATGAATCTGTTTATTCTACTATACTATTGTTGGTGTACGTGTTAAGTGTGAACCGCATCATCCAATTAAAATGGTTACAGCTCTGTGCATGTGTATGTTAAGGGGTTGGAATCCCATAGCCAACTACCAATGTAATGTTATGTTAGAGTAAGCTAAACTGTTTCCGTTGCTAGCTACATTGGATGTGAAAGAAACTCACGATGGGCAGGTGAGAACAGACACATTTGTGATTAAAAAATCAAGAGCTGCTAAGTGTAAAGACAATAAAAGTGAGACGTCCAGCAAGAATGATCTCTCAAGCAGCAGCAGCATCAACACGAACAGCAGGAGTTATGAAGGAACGTGCAGAAGCAGCGGCCATAGCACCACAGATTAGTTAATTAGTTCTCCTAAAGCAAGTGCAATAAAAGTTATTTTGTGATAGTTATCACTGGTGGTATTCACTTAAATTTGGCACACATGGACAAAAACATTAATCGGTGCTTATGATGGTCTGCTTTACAGAAAACGTAAATATGAGTTCAAAAAGTTCAATTTTTAAGATTAAGGCACACATATAGTATGTTTTATTTAACTCGTAGGTGTCTTGGCCTTAGCAAATTTGGATTTTCTGGTTCCACTCACCGCTAACATGGTGGCTAGCAGTAAACCCAAGCTTTATCTTTAAAACACGTAAAAATATACCGGTGATGTCACAGAGGGCATCAACTTATTTTTTTTTTTTTTTTACAGTCACTGACCTTTACATTCATCAGACGCATTACATATTTAAGTTGGGCCTGGTCCATTTGTTGGAAATGTAACTTTAAAGCAATTTGTGGTACCAAGTGTTTCCATCTGGATGCTGATCCACTAAAAAGCACTTAGCTTCTACCTGTATAAGCAGCCACTGAAGCAAAAAGAAAAAAAAAACAATTCGTGTGAAAACAAAAAGTAAACAAAAAGTAAAAGTAAGTCGCATATTCTAAAAACATCACAATAGAACTTTAAGAGCATGTGTCATTTTTTTTTTTTTTTTTTAATGAAGGAAGACCTGCTGTAAAAGTAGGCTGTAAAGACATACTCTCACACAATCGTCACATAAAGTGAAAGTGTGGGAATGAGAAAGGCAGTGTGTGTGTGAAATTGACTGAATGGAATGAATACATTTTTTATGTATGGGACTTTCTGGCTTCCTGTGAACTTTTCTTCCCTCCTGATTTCCCTGGCAACAGATAACACATCAGCCAGTGGTTTTTGTTTTTTTCTTAAATGGAAAACATCATAGATAATAGATTTCTTAAGAAATACTTAAATACTATTAATGAAATTTGTTTTAGTCTTTTGGTAGTTTGCTGGCAAAATCTATGGAAAGTGTCAAGGAAGATTTAAAAAAAAAAATTCTTTCTCCAGTTTCTTTTCTTTACCTGGCTTCTCTGCCTCTCATTACCTCCACCAAGGAGGTTATGTTTTCAGTTTGTTTGTTCGTTTGTCTGTCAGTAGGATTACACAAAA
>JBBPCS010004373.1:0-11387 GCA_037974645.1 Hollardia meadi
CACACACACACACACACACACACACACACACACACACACACACACACACACACACACACACACACACACAGGCAGCACATACAGGTGAGGGCTGGCAGGATGACGAGAGGGGGAAGTGGATGACAAGATATTAAATGAAAAGAGCGGGGAAATTAGATTGAAGGGGACCAGAGGAGGGGGACATTATCAGAAGAGCAGAAAAGTGACTGAAGGATGTGCAGGACATGAGACAGCAACAGGAGATCAAATAAAAATAAAAATGGACATGGGATAATGGAATAAAGGGCTGGGACACCAAGCAATGATTTATATAATTCCCTAACCTCTTACACAGACGTCTTACAGCATGCTCTTAAGTGCCGTTTTGTTATAATCAATTCCCCAAAAAGCCACTGCTGCAGCTCTTAACGCTTGTTGGAATCTGCAGGATTTGAGAGAACTATTACGACGGGTACCTCTTATGTAAAAAAAATAAATAAAATAACGCCACGCTTACTCCATCTTCGACAAATTTTTCATCCAAATGAACACTTTACTGCATAATACACAGCAAAGGTCGCTGTTCTGATAAAGCTGATAATTGCAGTCCTCTTATCACTGATTTGACAGGCCCACTGCAAACAATGTTAATTGTTTTTAAGGCACTGCTTATCTACCTGCTTATTTATTTATGAGCAATACTGCATATTTGAAGCCTATAATTACATTAGCAGGCAGCCTCTTGCAAATAGGATGTACTCAGGCACTCAGGGAAATTAAATGTGTTTTTCTACTCATACCTGCCAAAACTCGACTGGGGGGAATTTGTTTTATTGACCAGGTCCCCATGTGCTTGTCAGGGATATGTCTACGTGTTCTGTTGTCTGTGTGAAGCCTGAACTTAAAGGTGACCACGTGCACAATCATTACACATGCACATAGCGAGGTAGGCGGGCTCGATATTTATTTATTCTTCTACACCTCGTCCAAAGAAACATTACCACCCGCTCACCGTTCTCATCTCGCAGCCTGTAGACGGCATTGAAAGTGTGATTAATCTTGCATAAGGTGTTTGGCAGCGTACCTCAGCACGGATGTGGGGTTGATGCATGAAGGGTGGTGTGTGAACTCTGCCCGGGAAGGTCGACATGGAGGATTCATGAAGTCATTAATCTGCCACCCTGTTAGTGTCACAGTTAACCCAGATTCAATTCATGGACACATGCAGGATGTTTCCCTCTCACAATCTTATTATAAAACAATCCAGACACTAATGCTTTATGTTCAGAGCAGCTGTATTGTCGGTAGATACAAAACATTGCAAGTGGGCTCTGCTCTATCTCACTAAATCATGGCACATGGCACAGATCCTTTGCAAAGATGAGGAAAATGAAGAAAATTTTTTGGCAACCTGAAGTTACTTCAACTTCTCAGCCAGATATCAGTATTATCTAGAATTTCTTTCTGCATCTGTATCAAAAGTTTTCCCCTCCCTGTAGGTCTGAGGTGCTTCCATGATATTTCAACTCATTACTTTGTGCACAGACCAATGCGTCACAGAGCCATGCCTAAAGCAAAGGAAGACTACTACGTGACTACTGGTGTCGTATACGCTACTAGACGGGGAGGGGGGGCTCTTTGAAATTAATTGACTCGTCTCCCTCACCAACTCCAGTATGACACCTCAGTGCACCACTGTTATTTCTTTATCGCCTGTCCTGCTCGTTTTCTCGCACTTAATCTTTTCTTGCATCTCAGTTGTTCTCACTTGCTGCAGAGATAAATTGAGAGGATACGTGCCGCTCTAGCGTCCTCTGTGTGTGTTTTGCCTTTACAACCTATACTATATCCTTTCTCAAACTTGTTGGAAGCATAAATATTTGATTGAAGTCATGCTAATAAAAAGAATAAGCTAGAATAAAAAATAAATATGTTTATTCAAACCGTATAAATGTAAAACATACTCGAGATCGAAAAGAAGGGAAACATGTCATTGCTTTATGTATGCCATGAGACCTAGCAGAGGCCAGGAGGTATTTCACACACCTGAAAGTAAATAACAGGAAGTATGTTTGAATCCACCATTATTAGCACATGTGGTGCAGCTGCGTGCACACTATATTTCACACAGTATTTCACGCAGTACCTGTAATGAAAGTGGGATTCCGATGATCGATGGAGAAAAAAGAGCTTTAAAGAACCATTAAAGGTCTAAACAATGTACTGCTGCTTCCAGTAAAAAACCTCTCTGTTGTACGGTGTGCAATAAAATCACCTCAGTGTGTTATTTTCTTTCTGTTTGTCCCTCTATACTGCTGTACATCTACAGACATCCTAAGGTGTTACCTACAGACGTTAAAAATAAGCTTGTCACGTGATAAAGTCACTGTTACATCATGTCATTTCCAAGTCCAAAAAAGGGAAGCCCCTTACGTTTTATTTATAGAGTATACCAGTATTATCCTGTATATCTCCAATGCAAAACAGTATTCCTATGTATAAACGCCATGAACCATAACATTGACCTGAATCTTTAATGTGGATCCAAGATGTACAAGAGAATATTTCCAATCCCAATATATATGATACATGAGAAATCTGCATTGTAGCTGTGGCACCGTGTACTGAAGGAGATGAACTGAGTTAATTTTTATTACCCCACAGCATACTGTGTTTTACAACTACGTGATCCACCAGATCAAGCAGTAAAAAACACACCCTGGCTGTAAATACCTGCAACTCTCACCCTGAAGCCACAGAGAAAGCTGTGTTGTTGAGGCAACCCTTTTGCTAAGACGGCATGTCCCGAGCAAACATGTGACTGTTGGAAACATTCATCGAGCAAAATGAGCCAGATATCAAATTTGCCTAAATAAATCAGGTTGCACACACTGTTCTCTTCAAGAAGCTATCAATAAAGTGAGCTTGTAGATAAAACCGCCTTCTTTTTTCCTTTGTTTCAAATGTAGTGTTGGCTTCCAGAAAGCCGAGAGCTGCCTATGTACCTGCAGATAAATGGAAGGAGCAAACTGTTTTTTCAACAGAGTGATTTACTGCATCTCCTCCAACCGCAATCTTTCTTTTTTATCTCCTCTCTTTTTCCCTTCTTTTTGTCTATCTGAACTTCTTTCACAGCCACTTCTCTTGTTGTTCTCCGGGCTTTACCCAGAAACCATTTGAAATCCATTCTATGATTAAAAAAAATCAATTACTAAATTTAGAACACAGAGATGACTGATGTTGCTGACGATGAAGGGTTGCACATACTGAATATATATAGTGCAGGTTGCCCCCTGGCTTGAAGTGATAAAGTGCATTCCCGTATTTTAATCTAACATTTCATGATCGCAGCCCTTTTCCTAAGCAGTTAATGGCAAAATACACCTATTTTTCCAGAAAATCTTATTAACATGGATCCTGATCCAGTCCCTCTAGTCTTGGAACATAACATAACATCAACAATGTAGCACACATAAGGACATCAGAAACTGCAATGGTGATATTATTTAAGAGGGAAGTGAGGGAATGCCTCTTCACTAGCCGCTGGTAATGTGCCAATATCTCAGCACATGGTGTCGGTTGAATAAGCTGGGCGTTGGTTAGTTATTTTTATTTTTCTAGCTATTTTTCTATTTAATGATTTCTACGAGAGCATAATTGTCATAAAACAAAAAGTGTATTTAGGACTGAGGTCTAGCCCAGGTGCTTTTTCCATTGTGAAGTCATGCAAAAAATTGAAAGACCAAGCAACATTCAAGCGATATTTGGTGCCCTCTTAATCTCTCAAAAGGTCAACAGAAAAAAAGGTGCTAATAAAAAATTCACTTTATGAAAAAGGGATGGCTTCCTGTCTGCTGACAAAATGGTCTAATTGATATTAAGTAATTTATAAATCATGCACAGGGGGTGGGTTACTTTAAACTCCTTTGACAGCAGATCCCCATGTGATACAGTTTGATCCCCATGTGATGTAGCCTGGAAATGGAGACTGATGGCACACAGAGATGTTTGATGTGTGCAGCAGAACAATTAGAAAGGTGGAACAGTGAAAAGGAGTCAGTTGGGGGAGAAGAAAAGAAGAGGGTACAATTAGGATGAATAAAATGAAAGATGTGGTCACCTCTCAGTCCTTACATGAATAAAGGTCTGCATGCAGGAAAAATGCCTAAATAGAGCCAATATTAAACTCCCTGCATATCTAAGAGGTCTTCATCAAGGGCTACAGCCCCCAGCAGAAATGTTTTTGTTTTTTTTAATCATTTCTATCATAAAAGTACCAATCAAAGCAGAGTGTGTGTTGTTTTCTCAAGTCTTATGTATTGGCTGGCTCTCAAAACTCAGAATAATGGGTGCAGAGATTTCACTTGGTAATCCATACCTAATGAATGTGCTGATATCCTCAGGCTGTTCAAAAAGCCTTTGTTTCTACACTGGGTTCTACCGCTCCCTACAATGACTCTTTTCTCAAAAACATGTATGCTAAGGGCTCGAGTCAGGACAGGAGCCATTTTGTGTTGATTTATTCACTCCCTCAGCCACCCATATCACATTAAATGCACATTGAAACTACTTATTACTGAAGTGAATGAAGTATTTCTTCACTACGACATAAAACTTGTCTCAAAATGGTTTATAGATCTCAAGTGGCCCTAAACGCCCTAAACTGTTGTAAATCGATCTCCAGCTGGAGTTAGACCTCATATGATCAAAGCCTTTCCCCCTGTAAAAGTGAAATATACTGTTTGAAAATATACAAACAATGAAGCATAAACCAAGCCTCTGTTTTGTGTTTTATTCAACCAACTCACAGAGCTAAATGTCAATTAGCTAGCTAGCAGCTACAGCAAAAACCTGCAAGAGAAGAAGAGAAAGCAAAGTCATTTCAGATGGAAAAACTGACCATTGTGACAATCTTTGTCTAAAATCCCTAAAAATACTTTGAATCCCGTGAAGCAAATCTGTCATCACCATTCTTGCAAACTGCACACACGCCATGTCTGAACTGAAAGCTCAGCAGGTGTAGCAACAAAAACGCAGGAGGTGGGTTAAGTAACCGATTGACACATTTCTGTATCACTTTGTTCTCATAAGTACGAGACTAAATAATATCTTCCTTCATTTACATCTTCCACGAAATAGAAGAATATTAAAAAAATTCACAGCATGTTCAGACGGCTGCTTAACTGGTGTCGTAAAATATGACCCACTGCCTGCTCCTGCCCAAACAGTTCAACCGGACCACCACTGGATTGGCACATGAAGTACACAGAGAGCAACGCAGCAGACCAATTAACCTTAACTGATCCCACTTACCATAAAGGGCCACTTCAGGCATGAGGGGAGACTGCACAACCGAGTGAAAATGAAGGGCTGTGCGCACACGCGCACACACACACACACACACACACACACACACACACACACACACACACACACACACACACACACACACACACACACGGATGCCCTAACCTTTGTACTCTCTGCAGTCTCTTGTGTGATACCTCTCTGATGTTGGATGTGACTGAAATAATTTTCACATTCTATCCATTACTGTTTTAGGTTGTCTTCCAGGAAACTGTTTGTTTATTTACATCATTACTCTTTTATTTAAGTTCAGATGTCGAGTAAAAATCTAACAAGAAACACTCCAGGGGACAAACTAACTACATTTTAAAATCCTCAGTTTTGACGTTTTCTGTATAAAGTTCTGTAAAGATTCACTTTTACTGACAAATGCGCGGATATAAAATCAAGTAAAATACAAAAAAGGCAAGCAATAATGAAATGTCATTCACAGTGTGATAAGTGGCTAAAGTTTAGTGCATAAAAGCTGTACCCTGTATCACTGTAGGAGTGACCGAAAGAGCAAAGTGCCATTACATAATTGGTTTTGAAGTCTCTAAATATAGTGTCAAAGGACTCAATGGTTAATACCCACATTAGATTTGATCCAACATTGTCTGCTTTACCTTCAGCCAGCTGAAAAGTGAGGGTTAATCATGCTGGCTTCCTCGTTCCCCTCTGTAAACCATCTATGGCAATGAGTCTAATACAGGTAATTATGTAGGAATGAAAGGCTCAATTTCCTCCTGCATGAAGATTGGCATTTTGATGGATGCAGGGGTTGAGGGGTCTGAGGTGTACAACAGAGGGGAGGGTGAGGCAGTACAGTCACGACAAACACACATAAAACACAAGTCAGTGCTTTGAGAGGTCTTTCTGTTGTAATAAAGATATATAATGTTGTATAGTACTAACTGCCAGGATAACTTATTTGTTTGCACTTGGAGAGCTAATAGATGTTTTATTCAGCAGGCTGCCCCAGGCCACGCATGCACCATTGAGCACATCTGCTTGGCACAGCAAATCAATCTACTGTAAACCTGCAACACACAAAATAGGCCAAAATTAATTTCAGCTAGCTATTGTCACTAGATTATTGTAAGCAAGCCTAAATTACAGATAAGGCAAGGCAGGCAACTGCCCCAGGGCCTCAGGCACCAAGGGCTAGGGGGCTGTCTATGACAAAAGCTACAGGTAAACTGCATGTAAAATGGATTCGTTAAATTGATTAATTCAAAGTTATATTATATATTAAGTTATTAAGTCTTGTAGAGGAACCTTGTGTCAAAATTTAGTTTTAAGAGCTTTAGTATCTTAGTTTACATTGTTCTCACATGATGCATATTCCTATTGTCTTGTTTTTAATCGAATTACTACACATTAACAACAAAACTTACTCCAACAGCAACAATGCCACAACATTATTCCCAACAGCATTTTTTCCCAGGACCCCTTTCAGGTTAACCTGGCTATGATCTTAAGAGCTGTGTGGAATGTGGGCCTAAATGGTAATGGTTGACCCTTACTTAAACGGGGAAGCGTTATTATTCATGCAGAACAAATGAAAACTCCTCATGGTTTGCAGCAAGATTAATGGCACAGAATCTGCCTCAATTTATCATGCTGTCTCACGAGCTTGCTCCATATATGTGTGTGCTTGTGTATTCAAAGAAGTCCTGAATCAAAGATAGTCTTGGAACCACTCAATACGCAAATAAGTGATTGCCTCTGTGCCTCTGTCCTGTGTACCAAAGAGACAACACAAAATTGACCTTCTCTTATCTGAGTCTTTGCATGTTTAAGAAGATGAAAAAATAGCCTCTTGTACTGGAGGCCAATCAAGCAAAAATATCAATTTGTGCATAAATTCAGTGAAAAACGTTCCAACCATGCCTGCTTGCCTGTTGCCGTCGACCACTGAATGACATATTGACCCCCTGATGTGTTTCCTCCTGTTTAACTTGCTACTGTAGAACGAGTTTCTCTCCTCTCACACTGATCTCACCTCAGATGTACACAGTCTGAGCTTTTGGATGTCTCTTGCCTCCCGTTGAAATTCTTATAATTTGATTTATTTCTCCTGTCTTGACCTGATGTGGTGTATCATTTTCACTTTGAGCTTTCAGTTCAGAGTATATAGAAATTTATATTTGATCCTTTGTTAAGTCTTAAAACAGCAACAGTAACTCATTCATTGTACGCTTTCTCTCTTGATTTGATTTTCTAACACATTATAATCTTCTGTTAGAAAATAAATCTTGTTAAAAACCCGTTTTCACCTGACTCATCTGATTATTCTCTTAAAATATAGTACATAAAATAAGTACATAAACTATTTGTAGAGTCACATGCAAGAGGTAAATTAAGATGCAAATTGTTTATATGCAATTATATCATTCTTAAATGAATAAAAGGCAAATAAAGTAAAATAAAATGCAAACATACAAACAAAACTATTCAAGATATTGAAAAAGAGACCAAGCAGAAAGACTTAATGACTCCAGTTGTATAAAGCAAAAATAAAACTGTTCATGTACAACTTTAAGATTGGAAAGCAGTATTTTTACATGCATTTACAATAGGAAAAACAGAAAACTTGGTAAACTATGGTACCTTAAACTTAAGTAATGTGAGGTAATGTGGATAATCGGGTAGTAACCAAGGAGTTGACATATTTAACCAAACAAATATGGAGGGTCCACAGGCTCGCCTACACAGACACATCTCTTCTCTATAATGCAAATAATGCTAGAATTAACAAAAATGCGAGGGGACCGCCCCTGGACAGAAGCCCACAACCGCAGGTCCTCTGCCAGCTTCAACAGGGCAGCTGAGTGGACTCGCTCTGGACTTGGTTCTCACCAACACATACCTGCCCTGTATCATGGGTTTGAAGTGTTTGAGAACCAGGAAGACTGCCTGTAGCTCGAGAAGGTTTATGTGCCACGACTCTGTGGGCAGCCATGCACCACCTACTGCTCTCCCCAAGCAGGTCCCTCCCCACCCCGACAGGGATGCATTCTTGAAGTCCCAACTAACAGATGTTGGAGGGACTACCAGAAGCAGATGTCATCCTGCACTGAGGGTGGAACCATAACCAAGCATTGCATGTGATTTCTGCCATTCAATTGAAGGCTGGTAAACCATCTTTGCAGGCATTGCATGTGCAGCAGTCCCAGTGGTACCACTGGGTGGGCTGCATCCATAAACCCTAGCGCCTGCATCACTTTCAGTGCCGTCGCTGTGGCGCCCAGCTGCATGCCAGGAAAATCCTGTAAAACATACTCCAGCATCTCCCTGTCACCCTGCACTGGAGGGGGCAAGTTTCGGTCTTTTCCCTGAAGCTCGTTGTTGAGTGCGGTCAGATCTGTTAGAAACCCCAGTTCCAGTAGCCACGCATCATCTGACAGTTCCTTGTGCTCCTCTTTCCTTGTCAACAGAAAAGTCTTTATCTCAGGCAGCAAGTCAACAAATCGCTGCAGCACTTTGCCACGACTCAACCACCGGACATCAGCATGGAGAAGCAGGTCTCCATAAGCGGCATCAAGCTCATCCAGTAACACCTTGAATAAGCGATGCTGCACTTTTGCTCGAATCGAGTTTATCAGTTTGACCACCAGTGTCATTACATGAGAAAAGTCCACGGCCTTTCTGACCAGGGCCTGCTGATGAATCACACAGTGGTAATTTACGAAGTCTGGGAAATCAGGGTCATTACGGCACAGTGCTATAAAATCAGTCCGCGCATCGCCGGCACCCCATCAGTAGTAATTGCCACGAGTTATGAATGGGAATATAATTTTCACTGATATATCTTTTAAACTCATTGTATATATCCTCACCTCTCGTTCTCTCCTTTAAGTGCAAAAGAGTGAGGAAGTCCTCTTTTGTGGTGGAATCCTGATTAGCCATTCTGACGAATACAACAAGCTGAGTTGTGTCCATTACATCCAGGGATTCATCAAACTGTAGTGAAAAATATTCACAGCGTGACAAGTCCTTGAAGACTTGTCGATCCACATCCTCTGACTGACTCGATCCTCCTTGTCACTGTTGCAGGCCCAAGCGGTACACAACAGACGGCGGTTTTGATGTCGTCTTTGTTTTTGAAGTTGTTGAAAACAGTCTCTGCGGTAATAGCCATTGCTTCCTTGAATAAATCGCCATCTGTGAAAGGCTTTTTGTGTTTAGCCAAAAGGTGACTTACACGAAATGATGCCTCAGTAGCAGCCTTACTTTGAGCAGCAGGTTCTGTGAAAAACGATTGCTGGGCCTTAAACTCCGATTTCAGCTCGACTGGTACCCTAGCTGGTGGGTAGCTATCTTTGAATTTCTGGTGGTTGGTGTTGTGGTGCCGCTCCAGATTTCCTCTTTTAGACTGTGTTTGGTGGCACAACATCCACACACACTTGTCTTTCACCAAGGTAAAAAGAAATTCCTCTTCCCATTCAGAATGGAAATTGTAAGTTTTTGCCTTTTTTCGTGGAGCCTCCGCCATGTTAGCTAACTGTCATCTACCTTGCTCGCAGTTTCGTATTGACTTTCGCATGCCGCCAGTTAACTAATGGTACTCTTGTCTTGTCTCATTCTCTTGCCACTTTAATGCAGCTCCCCACTGAAAGCGCCCCCCCCCCAGCTTGTTAGAGAGAGAGAGAGAGATCAACAATCTTTTCCGTAAAAAAACAAAATTAATTAAATTATTAATTAAAACAAGGTCAAATGAAAACTTTTTCCCTGGAGGATTTGAAACCAATCCTCCTCCTCCTCCTCCTCCTCCTCCTCCTCCTCATGTTGTTCAACATAATGTATCACATGAGATCTTTTAAATATTAATGGGCTTTTTATAACAAGAGAAACCTTTTAACTTAGCAATTGTGCTTAAACAAACAACAACTTACATTGGTTGTTATGGCCATATCAAATTAAAATTTAATTAAACTTGTTTACCCTTTAACACATTTTCCTACCAGACATTGCACATCTTGAACTCACTGGATTCTGCATGGACCAAAATCATTTACTGGCTATTTTACTGTTTACAAAATATATCTATACCCAGTGATTGAAGTCCCTTTCTCACCATTTTCATTTTTTTTCTTTTATTTTGCATCTTTTGAATCCTGTGAAGAATGTATGCATGGTTTCTTATTCTAATCACCTTGAATTCATGAAATTCACCAGCCCTTCTTTCCTCCTCACCCAGGTGTCCGATGATTCATCCGACTCCCCGGAACTTGGGCCAGTCACCTGCTTGGAGCCCTTCCTGGTGCGGAGGCTGTCTTGCAGGACGGTCCAGTTGCCCCCTTTAGCCTTTAGACAGGCAGAACAGTACTACTGTGATCGCAAGCCTGAATCAGACACAGTCACAGTTCCACCACGGCCCACAACACTGCCACTACGCACCCCACCACTCATCGCCATCACCTCCGCTGACACAAGCAGGTAGGACGATGTGGACATCTTTCTTGTCACTGACAAAATGTTTTTCAGTGGAATGGATAATTCGAGCATAGGGGGTGAGTAGAATGGAATGGTTTGTTGAATCAATACAGAACTTCTTTGAAGTGACTGACATAAAATAGTCTTAAAATGACAATAACATTGTTTATCATTATTACTTTTGGGACAACACATCATCCAACAAAAGTAGTAAAGTAGTTATCATGACAGACCTACTAAAGACAAACAAAACATAACTCGGATTAGAAGTTGGGGCAGCTGTAACTCAGCACATATAAAGGGTTGTACCTTAAAGGTTTTTAAACTGTCAACTCTCATTTTGCATCTTAGTGTACTTAACATAACAACAAAGACAGCCACGTGCAGTGTTGTGCATTTTCACACTTAAAAAGAACTAGCTCAAAGTTCAGTTCACAGATTAAAATGAACTAGTTCAAGTTCAAAGTTCACATTTTAAAATTTTGAACTAAGTTCACAGTCCCAAAAATGAACTAGTTCATGTTCATTTCTTCCTTTTTTATTTTTTTTATTTAATTTGAAATAGAACTTCCTCCTACCAGGGACACCCGAGTCTACATAATGACTTTATACTAAATGGTGCA
>JBBPCS010004374.1:0-35977 GCA_037974645.1 Hollardia meadi
AAGCAGTTAGCCTTAATGTTGATGTGCCAAAAGCCCTTTCTGGTAGAAATCTTGCTATTATCACCCAAAACATGATTGGTTATAATCTACAGCATAGAGCAGGTAAAATAATGCAGAGGATAAGCATATAAGAAATACCAAACACATATACAACAGGACATGACGTTATGTTTATTGCACGTTATGACTGTCTGATCCAGACAAATGCAGCTGTTACGATATTAGAGGTATATAAACTGGGTGATCAGCATCAGCACCTACAGTCCCAAAATACTTTTCAGTAGTAGTTATACAGAGTAGAGTAGTAGCACGAGTAGCAGTATTGACGGGTTAGCAAGCTAACAAACCTTAACTTTCTGTGATTTCTGTGTATTTCAGCAAACGTTAGCAGTTTGTCTTCGTACCTGTAGATGTTTCTTTAAGTTGGACGTTGAGTCCCTGGATGCTGACAGTATTTTCACAGGTGGAAGGCATAACTCGCACCGTACTGTGATGTTGTTGTTCCCCTTCTCTGATTTAAACACAAAATGATGGCAAAATTTCCACCCAGCGAAAGCATTTTTCTCACCAGCAGCAGCCATAATGATGAATAGCCATTGGCGACTGTTTTAACGTCCTTAGCTTACATTATGTTTTCACCTGGGTGGTTGATTCAAGTGTTGGTTTGTTGTGGTGTTGTGTCGTAAAGCGTTGTAATGTGTGCGCACTGCTATGCAATGTAATCCTGCTAAGTAATCCCCGTTTTTACAAAATATACCGGTAATCTGATTATGTCTTCTTTTTTTTGTACTGTAATGGAATACAGTTACCTTTTTTTGTATCCTAATTACGTAACGCTGTTACATGTAATCCGTTACTCCCCAACCTTGGTCTTGTCTCACTTCAAACTTCCTGTCTTTGGTCGTTTCTCTCCACTGTTATTGCCACATCCTGATTAGTTTCTCTGTTTATTTAAGTCCGTGTGCTGCCCTCTGTCTTTGCCAGTTCACCGTGTTACCTTGTGTGCCTTTGTCCCAGCGTTCCTGTGTTTCATGCCTGACCTGGTTTATGTTTTTGGTCTTTGGATTTTGCCTCTACCTTTTCAGATTTGTTTGCCTATTTTTGGCTGGTTCCTGTTTTTGACGCTCACCTGTCTCTTCATCCCGTAACCCTTCTGCTCTGTATGTAATAAACATCACTTAACTGAACCTGCGCAGTCGTCTTTGTCTGCATTGGGTCCCGTTCCTTGAGTTCCTTGGCACTAGCGTGACACCATGAGGGCTAGATCATACTTGTTTGCACTGTTGTTCAGTTTAAGAGAGTTTGCACATTGTCTCCGTGTTAGCAAGGGTATCATCATCCACAGTCATACAGGTTAGGGGAGTTGGAACATCTGCAGTGATTATAGGTCAGATTGGGCATGTGAATGTCTGTCAGTACGTATCCACCCTATGACAACATGCAGCATATCCAAAATCAACACCGAGGGGTGTGCCCTGCCTCTGACCTGATTCGATACACACCTTCCATCATCACCAATATTAAGTACACAGAATGTATGACCTTTATTTTATATGAGTGACACTGTGTTCTGAGTAAAAAAAATCACTGCTGCCTTCATGAAACAGCAGTACTGCCTTTGAGTTTGAGATAGGTTTGTTGTCATTACATGCACAGACAATGGCAGCAGATATATATAAGAAGCAGCCAGTGTTGTTCATGTGACAGTTCTATGTCTTAACTATTTTGAAGATAAAGGTCCTGCACATTTAAATAAGTCAGAGCAGCAAGAATTTATCACCTTGCAGTTGTTGTTTTTTTTCAATGAAAGCTGATTGGAGTGTTCCACACTGCTCTCAGGTATAATCTCCCTCCCTCTATCACCTCACCTGCATACAGTGTGCAGCAGTGAAAGTTACGTCAAGCAGTGTTTCATAAGGGAACATCCCATGCTGACAGCAGTAGCCTCAGGCGTTTGTAGATATTATAAATGAGCTGGAGTGGTTTCTTTCATACTTGCTCATCCACCCTGGCTCAACAACACTTCCACTCTCTGCCTGGTTAGGTAAGATAGAGCTCTTCACATGCAAGTAACATTTTAAAACAAGTCAATTCATTATTTCACAACTTCTATTGTCATGGCAGTAGGCCCACTTTCTGTTGTGTAATAAATGTTACATTTGAGATATTGAAAATTACTGTTAGTGCCATCTTACATAGGTCATGATTGACTAGATGGTGATGGTAAGAAATGTGAATAAACACTCAGTGGAGATCTTGCTGCATGTCATAACAGTGAAATCTAGTCTTTCCTGTGTTGCTAATGTCTCTATGGTAGCCAAAGTTTGACAATATCAGGAAAAACCACAGGCTAGTGTACTCTCACCATAGGTATTGAGGGCGAGAGAAATCCAAATGATGCTGTGGTTCCTCTATTTCTTACACAATAATTTATCTTGTTTAAAATTTTGTTTGTTTGTTTGTTTTGTTTTAAGTAAAGTAGGCCTAATTGTATTACAAAATATTTGGCGGACATGTTCTGATCACCAAAGGTGGGCATTAGGGACATTAGGTGACAATTTCACTACCCAAAAACGGATATACTGTATAACTAATAGAATTGTGTAATAAAGTTGAAAATATGTGAACTTTAGATTTTAAAATACAAATTCACTTTTAAATATATTAATCAAATTTACGTAATTTTAATATTAATTTCTGCATTAAAAATAATACAATCTATGTGCCAACCCTTTACTTGATTTGTCTGTGTCTTCATATGCATGCTGCATATCTCAGTTTTGTTAACAGTTTTGCTGGAGATGATGTTTCACAGTTTTAAGGGACAATTTTAGATTTTTTTGTTTTTTGCACTGCACGTTTGGCCTTTTTGGTGAGTTGGTGTGTGATTCAGTAAAGTAGGCTAAATAAGCAATCTTGCCCAATTTGCTGTGCTGAACAGCATCCATGCACCCTGACATGGCTCGGTAACCAGAGATATGCACACTGACTCATTTGGAGACCTTATTTCTCCTATTTTCTAAGAGGTGGAATTGAAATGGGCAAAAACTAAAAGTGAACAGGTATGTCAAAGAAAAAATATCTTAACATTAACAATATGTTATTTTATGAAATACTGTTGAGATGATGAAGAACCAGCATATACACTGATCTGAGATCTTGTTTCACCTATTTGGCACCCAAAAGGCAGAATTCAACTGTGTACAGAATTAAAGCAAACAGCCCTGTTGAGGATGGTAGTAAAAAGTTATTAAAATTGGTTAGATCTCTTTGCAGTCTGTAGTACTTATAGAATCTTAATTAAAATTAAATTAAATTAAATTTTAATGTCAAAATTGTTCTCAATTCCCTGTACAGAGCTTAAACACTGCAGCAATGCCTCCACCAGGTGTGTGTATGAACATCATTAATGCACGCCACAAGAAGGATGGTTTAGGGAATATCTCCAACCCTGAGAAGTTCCTCAACCAAGACTTCCAGCAGCTGAAACAGTACTGTCTCATCAACCGGGTTCGGTACATCGATGAAATGTTCCCCCCTGACAAGAACGCCATTGGTAAAGAGGTTCTAAGCCCTTCTGAACTGGCCCGTGTGGTGTGGCTGAGACCAGCGGTGAGTGTTTTAGTGGCTGAAAACTACAAATGTGATCCTAAATAATGATGGTTAAACAAGCATGGAAGACAGCCAAACTGATTCATTTGTAATTAGTATCCAGCATGTGTGCCTGCAACAACCAAAGTGACACATAGTTTTTTTTTTATTGGCCACAAATTAAATGTAAATCCAATATTAACTAGTGCTAATCCTGAAGTTGGTCTGTCAGCTCATGAGACAGAACGTTCTCTCTTTTGCTAAATATCTGGCTCATTGACTGTATATAAAGATGGAAGATATGAGGGCTCCCCAAAAGTAAAGCCAAAACATCTTGATTGCCCCCCGGTGGTGGGCTGCAGTATAGGTCATAAACCCCTCCTCCTCAATGATTTCAGGTTGGACATGGGCCAAACTAAAAACTCAAAGTACACCTTAAATACATTTTCCCCTGTCATTTTAGGTAGTTCTTATCACGCTGATGTACTGCATGTTCAAGTGTTTATTTTTCTGATCAGTTTGGTTTTAATTACTTATTAAATGCTTTAAAAACAGGGTGAAACATCATGATTGACAGCTGAGCCCTGCTCACGATTGGGCGTGCGGGTGTGTGGGTGGTAACTTGATACCGCGGCTCCGCTGCCCGGTCACAACTGCACAAACTCTGGCTCCAAATGACATCACCAGCGCAAGATGGCAGTGCTCGTATCCGGGATATTTTGGCTTCACTTTTGTATAATGGAGGAAAGTGGAGATGCGTTGTCCATCTTTACTTATGTCAATGGTCCAGCTTAATCTGTCACTTGTAGATCCCTTAATGTTGGGCATGTAGGTGCAGTTAGCTTATATTAGCTTTGTTGCTAGCAGCTGTTACCTAGGACAGTACTAGCAACCCTTTCACATAATTGAACCAACCAACTAATCCTGACGAAGCTAAGCAGCTCATTATATTACTGTGTTGTGACCTGACAGTTAGGCTAATATTAGACCTAACAAGTGTTGTGTTGTCAACAATTCCTCTGTTTCAGAAACTTGTTCCCAATCCCTCTTTTACTGTTGATGGGGTCTCCAGGTTTGACTTTGGCCAAGGCCTAATTGGTAAGAAAACTGGGGACTCCCAAAAAATTTGGTATTTCACCTGTGGGCATGCCTTAAGTCCCGATGGGCGTTCTCATCACCTCACATTGGCTCGTCTCGTCTCATGTAACTTCAAAGAGATGATTTTTTAAAACATTTTTGTTATCATTACTGTTTGTGTCCCATGTGAAACCAAAATTCAATGTTGAATTATTAATTCAACCCAAACCATGATCTTTTCCTAAACTATAACCAAACTATGACTGAAAACCTAACCTCATTTTGCTGAGTCTAAATATTAAATGTCAATGACCACCAATGGGATACAAACACCAGTCTCCCACATGAAAGTCCTATGTAAGATCCATTCATCCTGTAGAACTTGCTGTGTTTTCAGACTTTGTTTGACCCTTTTTATACTCCACCTGACTTTCTAAAGGCTTCACGCCAGAAAACTTTCATACTGCCCAAACAAGGCAGACTATCACTTTCCATGTAAATAGACGTGAGAGCAAATATACAAATTATAGGAAAAAACCTGCACTCAGAGCGCAGGCTGAGATTGTCACGGAGCTCGCCAAAGTGTGCACTGCTACATGCTGCAAAGCCACGCCCATCTGGGTGAAATACCAAGATTTTAGTGAGTTCCAGGAAATCTGCTTTCGTGAATGAATGAATGGATGGATGGGTTTCCAGTTATGTCATTTTGAGTTGCAGACAACGGGCAGAAAACTGACAAAATGAGGTCACGTTAGAAGATGTGTTTTCTGGCTGTCTTAGTATAATCAATAGTTTGTAATCTGGAAATCCTTTTGTGTACACTTTACTATCATGCCTTCCTGACAACTCAATGCTTATTTTTTAAACAGGAAACTGCTGGTTTCTTGCATCTATCGGAGCCCTTACATTCCAGAATTACATCCTTGAGCAAGTTGTTCCGCTTGAGCAAAACTTTGAGGTGGACTACTGCGGGGTGTTCCACTTCAAGGTAAACCGACAATCATTGCCAACAGTATTTGGCTAGATGGTACATATCTCATTTTGCTATATAACTCCTCATATTCTCTCCTTTCTCAACAACATAGTTCTGGAGATTTGGAAGATGGGTGGATGTTGTCATTGATGACAAGCTACCGACAGTCGATGGGAGACTTATCTTTGTTCACTCCAAAGACCCAACTGAGTTCTGGCCTGCTTTGCTGGAGAAAGCCTATGCTAAGTATGGAAAATCCAGTGTATTGCGTCTCAGTCATGAAAGGTTCTCAGAGTGAGATTTGCCTTTTTGGGTATCTGTGTTAGTAATTTCACACCATTTGTGTCAGGGTGTGTGGTTCCTACTCAGACATGAATGCTGGCACTCCTACCGAGGCTTTGGTGGACTTCACTGGTGGTGTTCACATATCCATCCAGCTGCAAGAACCGCCTCAAAATCTATGGGAACTGATGTGCAGAGCTGGACAATCCAAGTCACTAATGGGTTGTGGTACACCACAAGGGGTAAGCATCAATATAGCACATGAAACCACACTAGCTGGTTCTTTTTGCCTTGATAAAGTGTACTAAAACTCCTGAGGTTGTCCATTTAATAAAAGCATTTAAGACTAAAATGACTTAACCCCATAGTTACAAAGATCATGCTAGTACAATATTTAAATATATATATATATTTAAAACGTGTTTGTGAGATGCTCCAGTAGCACCCTCAATTGTTAGTACTTAATAGATGGATATTAGTAGACCTTTCTAGCTGCATTTTCACTTAAGTTAGCATGAAACAAATTTTTAATATAATATTTTAAATTTTCGTTTTTAAATAGAGGCACGCAGTACTTATATGTATATGTATATATATATAAAGAGGGGAAAAAAGTTTTACTTAATCATTTGGTTTTATTATCTTTTGCTCTATTTGCCTTTCTACTAATACCCCAATATGCCTATATGCTAGGGTATTGACAGTGGTTACTTTTTGATATGCAGTACACCTGCAAATTGTGTGAAAAATAAAGAAATAAAAGAAAAAATATTGGGGGAAAAAATCATGTTATAATCCAACACTATGTCCAGAAAACATGGTACAAAGGGAAACTAATGATCCAAAGCTCCTTGCTTGTAGTTTTTCTAAATACACTTACCTGACATTTTAGTATGTTTGAGGAATAAACAATGGGAATAACTTTCGGGTTTTGTTACTATTAATTATTAATTATGAATATAAGAGAATGGAAATAAAAGGTAAGATGATTCTTACAACAATTATTATAATTTACATGTTATATAGCTTTTAAAAGGTGTTTAGTCCACAGGCAATTTATTAATCTTAATTATCCAAACTGACCCCTAAGTGTATGTACTCCTGTCATGAACAGTGTGAAAAACAGTTGTCCCTTAAAGGAAATACTGTATATCTTGTAGGAGACATCGGCCAACACTGTGCTGTCAAATGGATTGGTCGAAGGCCATGCCTACAGTGTCACAGGTGTGAAACAGGTAAAGGATTGTATTTGTTTTAAAGACATTACAACATAGAGTTTTAGGGTATTAAAGACCCTATGGCCTCTAATGAATAGTAGTATATATTAAGTAAGTATATAGGAAAGTGTAGTTATTATTATTATTATTGTTTAGAAATTGTGTTTTCTCTGGTAATTGTTGTTCAGTTGATGAGCCAAGGGGAACAAGTAAGCTTGGTGCGTTTATGGAACCCCTGGGGCACAGGAGAGTGGAAAGGAGACTGGAGTGATGGGTAAGAACGAGACTGTTACTGTTTCACTGAGAAATTATTCTGATTTGCTGCCTCAGGAGATAAAACATTGAGATATTTTTGTAATGACAAAATAATGCAATGCAGTTCTATTCACTGTCATGCACAGGCAATTTTTTTTAAGAATGTCAACAATTTGGATCCACCTATTGATAATCTGTAGAGTGGTGTGCTAAATAATTATGTTTTTGTAAGTTAAGGAGGGGTGTAAGAGGGGTTGAGGACATTTGGGACAGAGGCATATGAAGCCTTTCTATGGCTGTCTTACAATAACAACCATCTCACTGTGCCAAGACGTTTAAAGAGTGAAACATGGGGTGCACATTTCGACAGGTTGCAAATACCAACTGCAAGCAAAACAAATGAATTGTGAACATTGACGTACACGTCTTTAGTACTATCGCTGTACAAAAGTGAAGCCAAAATATCCCCGATACGAGCGCTGCCATCTGTGACGTGATTTGGAGCCAGAGCCGCGGTATCGAGTTCCCACCCACACACCCAATCGCACGCAGGGTTCAGCTGTCAATCATGACGTTTCACCCCCTTTTTAGAGCATCAAATAACTAATTAAAACCAAACTGATCAAAAAAATGAAAACTTGAAAAAATTACAGAAATTACAGAAATTATCTTTGGGAAAATTTATTTGAGGTGTACTTTGAGTTTTCAGTTTGGCCCATGTCCTACCTGATAACATTGAGGGGGAGGAGTTTATGACTTAACTTTTAGGGAGCTCTCATGTCGTCCATCTTTATATACAGTCAATGGTTGTGAATAACAACGTCATCACTCTATACTGTATCAGTGAATATCAAGCTATGCTAGCACAGTGGCATTGCTTTCCACTTTATCTCAATGAACAATAAAGAGTGTCTTAGTCTCGATTCCTTAACCAAATCACCCAATACCCAACCTTACCCAATTCTTTTCCAGCAGACAAGATCAAATTATGTATCCAGTTGATGCTGATATCTCATACAGTCATCCAATTTGTGCTCGATGGGTCTTCACAAAACTTATGTCTAAATGAAAAATAATCTGTGTGCTTCTTAAAGTATAATCCCCCCAATTATATATGGTTTTATTTTGTATGGCAGTGCTAAGGATATTTTGAGCAGTGGATCTTTCCAACGTTCTGCTTGTCCTAATCTTTTTCACAAACTGGTTCTGCCAGTTTTCAGTCTAGGACCGTAAAGTTTTGTTAAACAGCAAAGGTAGAGTGTTGACATTTATCCAACAGCATATGTTAAACGTTTCCAACAAAGCCACAATGATTAGGATCAGCAGCCTGCCACACCTGGGCACCCTGAGGTTGTGCCCACTTTCGGAAAAGCAGGGACATTTTGTTTTGTTTTGACTTCTGTTAGAGGCAGCGTTGTTTATGATCATTTCATTTTTGGAAAACCTTGTTTTGAAAGCAAAGACTGCTCTTGTGCATTCATTTAATCTTTATCTGGCAAACTATTTGGGTAGGGTCAATACACAGGTGTGGCACATTGTTTTCAACCAGATGAGCAAGTGCAAATCCTGCAGTAGTTTGGTACAGTTGTAGTAAAAGGTCAACAGATATTGTTTTGACAAAATGTCAACATGCTTCATTCAAACTAAATTTTACAGGCCTTGAATTAAAACTGCCAATACCAGTTTGTGAAAAGGTCAAAGCAATTACACAGCTGACAGATCTGAGCTCTTTTCCAGTCATCCTTAAATAAAACTATATAGCTGAGATTATACTTTCAACTTGTACACAGATCATTTTCCATAGACACACCTTATTTGAAGACCCATGTGTTGTTACTTGCCTTTTGGTGTTGAGAACGATTTACAACGTTGCCTCTCCTCTTCCTTCACTGACAAATTATATCTAAAGGTCGCCTTTGTGGAAAACTGTGAGTCCTCAAGATCGTGAGATGTGCCTTTCCCAGCGTGATGATGGGGAGTTTTGGTAAGCATGTTGAAGTCAAAAGTTGACTTCGTCACAGTCATATCTAAAAATAATGAATACAAAATGTTTTGACATACTGATACAATACATACAGAGTAGCAGCTACAAAGTATAAGTGAATCATTGTATTTTATCCAGAACTTTTGGGTAGAAATTCACACTGATTAAACAGATTGAAAACTAGTTTGTATTTGAGAGTGCCGTCGTATTATAATAATAATTATAATTCCTTGTCAAACTAATTAAGTGAATTTTTTATTTAGAATTCAATTACAATTTCAGTAACATCTAAAATACTTATACACTAATGCGGATTGCATTTGCATGTCTTACCTCAACTTATCTGAGTGAAACTCAGAAACTAAAAACAACAATGTCTTATCTAAATGTATCTCTTATGTCAACAGGATAACCCTGGAAGATTTCTGTAAGTTCTACAAAGATCTTGACATCTGCTGCCTGTGTCCCGACTTCCTCGATGGAAGCTCATCTTGCCATTGGAAGACCTCCATCTATGAGGGCAGATGGGTTGCAGGAACCACTGCTGGAGGATGCATGAACAACCTCGGTACTTCCAGGATATCTGGACTTGAACTGTCCCTTAAAAGCAGTATAGAGTGGAGGGGGGAAATTTGAAAATCAACATTTCTTTTTTTTCTTTTATAGATTTTGGCTTTTTACTTTTATTTTATTATTGTATAATTTAAATCCAAATTGAAGTAATCAAATTATAATAGCTTTTTAAATCAATCAATTTACAAATACCCCCAACAAGCTCTCTGATCAATAGCCCTCACTCCAGTCTGACACTGTTAAATTAAAATGTCTTTTAAAGATTAATGTAATTCCATTTTAAGATTAATTGTTCAAATATTATATGTGATGGAATAGGACATGGGATTATTCATTTGCAAATTAAATTATATTTTTATTAAATTCTAATTTAATAGCTCAATATTTACTGATAGATTTAATCATTGATTTTTATTTTATTATTTATATATTTTTAAAATGTGTATAATTACTTCAGTGCACACAACATGCTCCATAACAAAGAGAGCAGAATTTGCCAAGAATTGATGAACTGGCTGCCAGATAGTTTTGCGCATTCTTCTAATTCATCCATCTCGTGGTGAAATGGTAAAATGCACATTTGTTTCCTTCTTTGACTTCCAGAGAGCTTCTGGACTAATCCACAGTATCGGGTCAGGATTGACAAATTGTTCGGTGAATGCACTGCGAACCAGGGTGAAAAAAACATGCTGGTGTCTCTCATGCAAAAGCCTGACAAGAGGAACAGGCGCCTCGTCCAAAACCTCCACATTGGATTCTCTGTATTTGAGGTAAATATTGTTTCTCTCACAGTGTGAGGACTCTTACAGGTATGTCATGGATATTTGGTGAAAGGAGCTTTTAAAAAAGACAGTCAGATTAAATGAAAATAAAAATGAAACGGTTCAGTAGTTTCGTTTCGTGTCATCATGGTGGACAAATGGCGATGAAGCAAAAATGTTTTGCAAAAGTGTAAAAGCATTTAAAGTTTTGGGGCTCATGTCACTTAACAAATTGCGATTCCTGAAGTATTTTTGAACATGCATATTTTTGAAGTCTCAGGGATTCACTCACTTGTTCATAAGAACCTAAACACGTGTTTTTACTTGAATTTTAGTAAATATCCTCCATAAGTGATAATTAAATACCATTATTTTTATTTGGATTGCTTTTATATTGTTATTTCACTTCAAGTAATTTTGTTTACTCCCTAACGTGACCTCATTTTCCTCTGATTTCTTCCAAGGTGTCCGAAGAAGTAAGTAATATTTTTAGCCCAATCCTCATACACACTATACACTCACCCTGCTCTACTATGATCTTCATATAAACGAAATATCTATTTATTATCTGCATTACAGTACGAGGCAATCAGGGGGAAGTTCCCAGCCTCTTTCTTCAGCAGAAACAAACCTGTAGCCCAAAGTAAGATGTACATGAACGCACGTGAGGTGATGGAGCTTGTAATGCTGACACCTGGTGAATACCTGATTGTACCATCTACCTTCAATCCCAATGAGACAGCCTCCTTCATCCTGACCATCCTCTCCAAGGCAGAGACACATGTCCAGTAAGTCATGCCAACTTGCTAATTAGGCTTAAAAGGCTTAGTTGTACATTTAATCTACAAGCTAGCGTGTCCTGAACCAGCCTCTCCATGAACGCTGAGACCAAAGTGATACTAATCCTCCCAGTAAGACAAGGAACAAGCTGACCCCCAGGTTTAGTAACTGTAATGTCATTACTGAATTTCAAATTGTAATCCCTTACACTTACTGACAAAATGAATCTGTTTCTAAGTCATGTGTTACTGCCCAACACTGCTCACAAGATATTTTCTTTCGTCTCAGTGAGAATTCTGGTGGCCATAACCACGAACATATGGAAGAAGAGGTGCGCAAGACTTTAAAATACAGTTATTGCTGCTATTGCTATTGTGTTATATTGTTTGCTATGTTGATTGCAATGATAGCATATGACACATACATAACGCACGGTGCATTGATAATCTGGAGCAATGTTTTGCAGCCCACACCAGTCAAAAATGGAGCTGATGACGAAAATAAGAGAACCCTTTTCCGTCAGTTCTCTGATAAGGTAATGTCTGTGTGTCTTATTCTTGGTTCGGAGTGCACGATAACAGCCTGATAATGGCACAACCCAACAAATGTAGGGTGCAGAAATGAACATTGGGTGGGACAACTGATCATTCGTTTTTTCCCATGAAGTCTATATATAGTGGACAACAACTGAGGCCACATCTGGTACTCTCACAATGTATCGACAAGAAGACTTGCATGTTTGAATTTTGTTTTCCCTCTCTCACCTGGTATGACAAATTCCACAAAATTCAAAGACAGCAAGCTGTGACCGGTCGGGGACCAACATGTAGGCCTAGTCCGTCAATCATCAACCAAATCGCAACAAGGATTTATGACTATAATCACCTAATCTGTGTGAAAATCAATGGCCATCTTAGCAGACAACAACTTTTGATAGTCTCAAAGCCAACATTAAAGAAATAGTTCAGCATTTTGGAAAATATGCTTTTTTGCTTTGCTGCAGTCTCCACCACCAAAGACTGCAAGAAGATACTGGTTTTAACAGAGAAATGGCACACAGCCCCAAGAGAATAGCTGACTAAACAAACAAGTCATAACATGTTGGTTAAAAGTACCACACACGCAGGGTTTTAAACATGGGTGAACCTGCCAAAAATATGTGATCGAGTCCCTTTTCGAGTGCTTTTCTGTTTGTTTTTTTCTGGTGTGAACATAAACATGCAGGGAAACAGGAAACAATAGAAGACAGCATGAAGGCCAGTGACAATGTTACAGTGGTTCTCTTTTATATATTCTACTTCAGCCTCTCTTTCAAACGTCGACTGAACAATGCTCGAGCTCTGCTTGAACAGAGACGGATGGAAAATTTTTATGAGACAATGTCAGGAACTTCACCACACGGCATAGGAAAAGGAAAGGCTTGGAAATTTACTGTGTCCACTCAGGTGTCATGTTTCACTGCTGATCAGAGCTAAAGCTGGTAAATATTGTGACTACTCCAGAGTCGTTTGACGTGGGAATGAATGCCGATTGTAAGCCAGATGTTAGTGAGAATTAGGTTGGGTTTTTTTCAGGGGTATTATATGTGCTGGGAGGCAGGTTTTGCCACATTTGGACAGAGCCACGCTAGATCTTTGATGCCAGTCTAACTTCCAGTGCAAACTAACTGGCTGCAGCTTCGTACTTAGCATACAGACATGAGAATGGTATCGATCCTCTCATCCAACTCTCTGCAAGAAACTGAATAAGCATATTTGGACTACTCCTTCAATTAAAATATAACCAGACTTTGAATTCCTGCACTATATTTTCTATTTAAGCTATGTCAGTATTCTTTCTCTCTGCTGTTTGTCTATTCGTCTTAGAAGTTACTGGTCTGTTGGATCAGGAATTTGAAATGTTGATGTAGAAACACGTTTTTATTGTTTTTTTTAATTGCATCCAGACGATTCCTGTAAAACCCATAATGTGTGGGATGCTATAATTTCCCCTCAATATAAAGTTAACTGTGATGACAACCACTGTGTGAGCCAAACAGTCTTTCCTTGTTTCATTTCATTTTCAGTATGAAGAAGTGGATGCCGAGCAGCTTCAGAGGCTTCTAAATGACAATATCCTGAAAGGTTTGGACCGTAAAACGAACAGACTTGACAGTATATGAGCTGAAAAAATATATTCATATATAATAATCTTGCGTAGCATTATCTTCCTGGGTTTAGGCCATGTTAAGTGTTGTGCTTTTTTTCATTCATATTTAGGAGACTTAAAATTTGGAGGCTTCAGCATTGATGCCTGTCGCAGCATGGTTGCCCTGATGGATGTATCCTCTTGTGTGATATTCGGTTTTAAGTGGTGTGCTAGAAAAATATTTTCTTTTGTAACCATTTTTCTTCACTGCTAAATTGCATTTGGTGGGAATCTTGCACGGTAAATGTAGTTACATAACACACAGACATACCAAAACCTGCCTGACCTTTTGATGGACATGAAACAACATGCGCCGATTTAATACCTTAATGTAAGGTTAGACATCAATAACAGGCAAACTGAATGGTGAGGAATTTGTTCGTCTGTGGAAGAAGATCACCACATACAAGGTAAAAGGAAGCAAGTGGTTTCTTAAAAATTACATAGTTTAATGTGTATCCTGACTTAGATTGGAAAGATTTTCCTGACCACTGTTTGTGTGTTTCTTGCTGCGTTGAGCTTAAGAGTTTAACACAAACTGTCTTCTCTTTAACCAGGACATTTTCTTCCGCACTGATGTTTCACAAACAGGAACATTGTCACTGAATGAGCTCCGGAACGCAATCATGGCTTCAGGTAGATGATCTTCTTTTTGTTTGCAATAGGCAGAGCTTTAACCTTATTGGAACTTAATGATTGGTGCACAAGGAGAGGAAATACAAAATCTAGTCGACTATTTGTAATTGTTTTTTTAGGTGCAGTTGGCAAGATTAAACATGTACCAGGAAAGGTTAAAGGAGCTTTTAACACAGTTTGGCAAGAATGTATTGGTTCGTACTCCAAACCTGTCATTCATAAGTCATTATAGTACAGCATGCTTGTCAGTCAACCATATAAACACTCCTGAGCTGTTGATTGTGTAATGTCAGTCCTCTGCTTTTTTGCCCGACAGACTGACTTTGAGAGATTAAGGATACATTGATTATGGACCTTTAAACAGATTCCTGCCACTTTGTACTTTGTACATAGAGTCTAAGCATAACCCCTTTTACAACAGCATTTTGACTTGTCATAGTAGGAAAAATACATGTCTTATGCTGACATTAACGATGGGTCTGTTCTATTATCGTGTCCCAGTAAACCATGACAGTGTGTCAGTGCCTACTGAACTAAAAAATAATATGCAGATTAATCAATGACCTACGTATGTTGGCCAGGAAAGAGGATCAACGATGACATGCTGAATTTGATGGCTCTGCGTTACGGCTCCTCCTCTGGTGTCATAACACTGGAGAGCTTCATCAGTCTGGTCCTTCGCTTCGACTGCATGACCCGTAAGTACATTTGGTAAATAAATTTGATGAAAGTAGTCAACACTTAATTCTTAGCTTTGAGTTTGTGTCTCTTTTTCTGTGGTCAGCAAACAGTTTTCACTCCTTGGAGTTCAATTTCAATACACATTTCATACATTTTACTATGAAAGACTTGTGCCCAGTGCACTCTACTGGCAGCAAACCATTGTCTAACATATGAGGCAGTGGGAGTGCAGCGACTGGCAAAGGTGTGGTGATGCCACTGACATTTACGTCTGTCATTGCATGTGGCAGACATATAAGAATTTGTGTCTTTCTCAATAGAAATCTTCAGCAAGTTGTCTGATGGAATGTCCATGACTCTTCGTGAATCAGAGGTAAAAAAAAACAAAAAACAAACTTCTTCAGAGTTGTCATAAATTTCTTGAAATGTGTAGGCAGATTAAGATCTTAACCTTTCACAACCTGCAGAGCTGTTGATATGTTGACATGTTATGCGTGAACTACATTTTTAGTTTTAGTTTCATTAACAATCTATGCTTTCTTAATTTGCAGTGGATATACCTTTCGATGTACACTTAACCTGACAGAGAGGGTGATCTGCTGGATTCATTTGGAATTACAGCAGCAGATGATGTGGAACAAAACAAATCCAAAATGTGTTCTTCTGCAAATGAGCTATTGTGTGGTTTAACTTTTCAAATGTTAGGGGTGTATCCTACCTTTTCCTCTTGCTCCCTTTCTGGTGTTTCTCTCTTTCCCAGTCTGTTCTTCCACAGTAGAGTGGGAGAACCAACAGGAGGAAACTGCACAGTGCAGCAAACACAAGCTACTAATTTTTAAAATCACAACAGCACTGGCAGCCGGCAACTTTGCTTACCTACAATGTACAATAGCCAAAATGTACATAGCACTGACATTTGTTACGAATGTTGTGTTTAGAACTGAAAATTATTTTTTTTCTTTTTAGTTAAAATTGAGCGTATGGTACGAAGAACTGAACTGGATCATGAAATAAAATCTGTATTAAATCGTTACTGAAGTGTATCATTACACACCCACACACCCATTTATTGTGTTGTGAAACACCTGCGAAAAGCTAAGATACTGTACCTTTTAAGTCTCTGTGGTTCTCTATTCATTGTATGTTACTGTATTTTCTGTTGTTCTCTATTCATTGTATGTTACTGTATTTTCTGTTTCAGTTTTTAACCATGCTAGCATCAGTCAGTCCATCATTCTGGTCCAAACTAAAATAACTATTGGATGGATTTCCATCATGTGCCCCTCAGGATGAAGTGTAATCAGTTTGGTGATCCCTTTACTTTTCATATAGTGCAATCATCAGGTCAAATTGTTACCTTGTCCAGTATGTCAGCATGATAACATGCCAAACTATGACTGTGGTCATTTTACCAATTATCAGCATGTTAGCACTGGCATTAGCCCCTTTTACACAGCCCGTTCAATACGGGCCTGTTGCTCCTCTGATACGCCTCGCGTCTGTATAAACGTCACTGTGGCGTAATGAGGGATCAAAGTTTTTTTTTCAGAAAAGGATCTTCGTTGCGGTGATATTAGGCAATCTCTGTGCAAGCTCAAAGCACCACTGTGTCCAAGTACAACCTCACACAGCTGCTATAGAATGGCTGTAGACTCAGGGTGCTACACCTAATATGTTTAGTTTGGTTAAAATGAACTCAAGTCAGTTTTCTTGGTTAGCGCAGCTTGTTTGGGCTGGTGTGAAAGCTGTCAATCGAACACTAGAGCGGACCAAACAATCATGCTGAGATGGGTCACTGCTGTCAAGGGAACTTTGGAGCGGCTAGTTGTTGAAAGCTAATATGTGATTTTAGCATGATTTCAAAAGCTACTAATAAAATGCATCTAACGTTACTGATCGTGAAATCTGGCCAGGATATTTATGCATGTATCATTTTTCCCCTTTGTTAATCTCTCGGATGGGATACTTTTACATTTTAACTGGGGTATTGTATTTTCTTTTTTTCTGTGGGAATGGGGATTTTTTTTTCCCATTGCTTTGCAAAATAAAGACATTACCAAAACATATGTACTGTATATGAAGATTTGTTTCATCCCTACCTGCCTTGCAGATACCTTGAAATGTGGCATGGCACTTTCCTAGTGAGATTATGAGAACACACATAATTAGAAATGTATTGTCCACTTTCTACATAAAAGTCAGGATTAAATAATGTAACTGAGAATGTGTTTCCTTTTGATCAGGCTTTTCTGCTCCATATAAACATAAGCAGACTTATATCAAGACGTTCAATCTTATCCGTCACTTGAGTTCAAACTTAACAAGTAAGACAATATTTCTCTTCTGTGGATCCACACGAGGCTTAGCGGGTCTTTTAAAAATTGCGAACCCTTTCAATGACGCAATGAGACAGGCTGGAAAAAAAAAATCATACTTTCACACGAGAAAGTACTGTAAAAGATAACTCTTCATTCGGTTAAAGTGTAAATATGAATTATGATCATTCATATGATCATAATTCATGTTTCCATCCAACTACTTTTATGTGAATTATGAAGTATTGTTTTTAAAAGAAAACTAAATAGGACAGCAAAGTTTGAAAAAAGGTACAGAGTAGATGTGATTTAAAATATGCCAAATAAGAAACTAAAAATAATCGTATGACCAAAGCTTTTACACTGAGAATTGAGGCACATAAGATAGATGAATATTCACAGTCAGTGCGGTAATTATATGATGCTGGTGACAATCATTATTTAATTGTTATTTAATGCTATAAAAATGGGGTGAAACGTCATGATTGACAGCTGAGCCATGCTCGAGATTGGGAGGGCAGGTGTATGCGCAGGAACTCAATACTGCGGCTCCGCTGCCCAGTCGCTAAGTACAGACTCTGCCTCCAAATTATGTCACCAGCGCAAGATGGCAGCGCTCGTATCCGGGAAATTTTGGCTTCATTTTTGTACAGTGGGAGGAAGTGGAGATGCGGTGGCCATCTTTTATTATGTCAATGGCTGTGATTGTGGTAGGTAAAATCTATAAGATTCAAAACATACATGTTTAATTTCCAGGGGTGGAAGTAATGAATTACATGTACTCATGTTACTGTAATCAAGTTGTTTTTCTGTGTACTTGTACTTTATGAAGTACTTTTTTAAATCAGTAATTGCATTTTTACTATTTTTATAATTATAATAATTTATAATTTTTATAACAAGTATTGTACTTCACTACATTTCAAGGTGAATCCATCACTGAGTAAAAACAATAATGCCCTAAAATTAAGGATGATGTCATTATAGGTCAAGGTTAGCATTATTGTACCATTATTGTACTAGTTAAAAAGTGGATACATCAGCGCAGTCAATCACTGATTTAATGCACCACCTGGCGAGCACACTAAGTGCCACATATCAAACATACCCCGATGTTGTGATTAATAGGTGACGACGTTTGGCAAAATGCTAAAAGAAAAAAATGCTCACGGTGGATCCTCACATGAATGATTTAGAACTGGATACAAGAGTGCTCGACCTTGCTTCCAATTTTGTCCAGTGGCCACTTGCAGTATTGCAGCTAAAAATTCCCCTGCGGCCCAAAAAATATTTTCCCCATAGACCACAATTATAAAAGAGACATCTCTAACTGTTGACAGGACACCTTGAACTGCAAACAAGTTCAATTATGAATGTTTTTATTATGAATTTTTGATCCATGGAGGTTTTATACTTTAAAACTTTCTTTGAGCCGAGAAAAGCGATTTAAAAATCTCTGACATCATCACAATGTAAAGTCTATGGGCCGAGCAGGAACTCGCGGGCGGGACCAGTGGGAGAAACACTACTGCACACATTCAGTAAAATTTTTGTAAAGTAGCAGTACTTTTACTTGAGTATAATATTCCAGTACTCTTTACACCTCTGTTAATTTCTTTATAATCGGATCCAAGAGGCAGAAACACAAGTATCAGATATTTTTTAGTATGCATTTATAGATTTAGGTAATAGCAATACAGTGTAAATTATAATAACAATTAATAGATAAAATATGATTTAATGCACTCTCTTTTGATTTTAATATAGATTGAACATTAATCTTATTGTTAGCAGTACTTAATTTCAAAATCCCAGTATGTAGACTAAAATATCAAATCAGATTGTTATTCTTGTGATTATTCAATAACCTAATTTTACAAAATAAATAGAGTAAAGCAGAAATTAAGCAGTTGCAAATTAGCCATTTTCTTTGGCTGTGAATACAAAACACTAACAAATCTCAAGATGTGAATAAGTACTGATAATTGATTTGGTTGCTAAAAGCACAAATGTATTTAGGCTGGACGCTGTAGTATTTGCAGCATAATTGTCAGCAGAGCAGCCAGGAATATGGATGTTGGGTGTTTTGCAAACTCTGCTCCCCCACTTGTGGTATTTGCTAGAAGGGCAAAAAGAAAAAAAAGAAAAAGATAAGCAGATTTGTATTATTTACTTAACAGTTCTTGTCATTACACAAATGGTTGAAAAGTAGATAAAATCTTATATTTTGTATCCCCAGTATAGAATTAGGAATTACTATCTCATGTAGTGGTAAACTAGTACTGGCACTGAGATTCAGTCTAGTTAGACAGCGCATTGTAAAATCAGTCAGCACCCAGCAGTTACTTCATCTGCTGTAAAACCACTTTGTTACATATGATAAACTGGATGCAAATTCAAATAGTGCTTTAACAATAAACAGCGAATCGTGCGGGGGATTGGCCTGTTATGGTAGTCATGCTTCATGACATTGATGCCATGATCATTCATCACTGAAATGCTAATAACCACAGATTGTGGTGCACATGTGCCCTCTTGTGGCGGACAACAGTACATGGTGCAACTTCTGGATCTTAACACTCCACAAGCAATGACACTATGGCACTAATGATTATGGCATTTGTTTAGTCCTGTTGGTCACAGATTTTATAAATTTGTTCCTATTGTTAATTTTCCATAAGGCAGTACACAGTACCGATTTACAAATACTGCAAATATTATTTGGCCTAACTTTAGAGGATAAAAAATATTTTTCACCTGTTCTCAAACTGTGAGAAAAAAACAAAATTGTAAAGCAGACAGCTGTTGTAATTTTTGGCTCTCTAACATTTGTAATGATCACTTTGATCAGTTACCTGTACAGCTGCTACGATCTCTAGATCACTATTCCTATAAATAATCTTTTCTAAAGCATGGGCATAAAACCTCCTGTCACTCATTACACACAAGAAGTATGGGTTTTTACCTAGAGTTGTTGTCACATTGCTGTCTGTGCTGTTGGAGCTGAGTGTTGTGGGGGTTGAGTTGGTTCTGTTGGTGGTCAGGCCCAGAGCAAGACTGTCCAGGTCTGCCTGAGACTGCCTGTTGATCCAGTCCCGAATCACGGTTTCGTTTTCAAACATCTTCAGATCTCGTAGCTGGTTACCCATGAGGCCTTGCACATTGCCCACGGTCAAACCCTGTGCATTTCAAATGAAACAGTGAAGATGTGACACACTGGACTGACAAAAATGAAAATATAGACTTTTTTATGGTCATAAAAATTTCAAAATCCAGTACAGACTTAAAATGGTTATTACATTTAATGTCTGCAACTGAGAGCTTGTTGTTGCATTTGCACAGCAAAGATAAAGATCACATATCGTACTTTGGAATTATTTTTGTCATTTTGACAGAAAGATTGTGGAAACAGGGAGAAACAACTAGCTAACCCAATGGAAAACCACAAATCTTGGTCTTTACACCTTCATTTTTGTGCTGATTAAAACAGGATATAAGATGTGACAATTAGTGATCTTAAGAGGTGGCTAGCTTAGGGCTAGCTGTTCTCCCTGCCTCCAGTCTTTAAGCTGCTGGCTGTAGCCTTGTATTAAAGGTACACTGAATATAGATCTTCTCGTTTAACTCCCGAAAGCAGTTATGCAGATTTTCCTTAAATGTCAAAGTATTCTTTTAAGTCTATAATGAAGAAAAATCCTTTTTTAGTAAGTCTTCTTACTCTTACAGTGTTAACAAGTAAGCTATGCTAAAAGCATCCCCTCAGCTCGGTTGCAGTATCTTCACAATAAAACAATAAAATAGACAGTACATGTCCAAAACCCTTTCTGTTTACTGTTTAACAAGTATCCTCACAGCGATCACGTTAGAATCCAGACTCCGTAAAGTGTCCACGTCCATGTTGATGTTCTGGGTTGACAGTTCGACGACATCTGACAGAGGTGCCCCACCTATCGGAGTACAAAGGAAAACAAGAAATTAGAGAGTAGTTTCATGTGAGCTATAGAAACAGAAAGACTGGTAACATGTCCTCTTACCTAGATAGGTCTTGATTAAATTGTAGAAGGCACTGGCACTGGCGTTTTGTGAGCTGAAGGAAGTGTTACTGATCTCATAGAGGACTCTCTTCTGCTCAGCTGAACATGACGTCACGTTCAGAGTTTTGGCATTTCTGACGAAGTGCAAGAGGGAAGTAACCCACAGTGTTATGTCTGTATCATCAGTCACAGTGGCCATGTTTAGGCATCTCAGAGCTACATGCTACCACCCACCTGATGCTGTCTGGGGTGATGGTCTTCAGTGTACTGGTGTCTAATGAGCACAGGTTGGAGTCAATGCTGTTCAGCTCAGTGCTGCCCAGGGAGTTCCCAGAAGTATTCAGATACTTGGTGATGATTGCTTTGCTCTAAACAGCGTTAAAGAGAACACTTTAAGTGAGTAAATGTAAAGATATATGAACATCTTTCACGGCACTGTACATGAGACTTTTAAGACTGGAACGTCTGACAAGCGATCTGTGATCTCATGACATCTGAGAATCATTGCATTATACCTTTGCTGCCTCCCAAGATCCATCATCAGCTTTCATGAGTGCTGCCAGGGTGTCGACTTTGGTGATGTTCCACTTGGAGATGTCATCAAGTGACGCCACACGAGACACTGAACCGAGCAGCTGAACTTCCGCATCGGAAACACCTGATGGGAACGCCTGGGAGAATAGAGAATTTGGATTAATCCATGGTAGCGTTTAAATATAAATTAATTAATGTTTTCCTATAAATGCTAAAATTACCTGGTTGAGTTTCTTTAGAATGATTTTCTGAAAGTTGTTGTCATCCACTTTCTCGCAGATAGAATAGAGGTTGTCCTTCAGAACAGAGATGTCCAGACAGAGGTCAAACTGTGTCTGGTCGTAGCCAAAGGGGAAGGAGGCGTCACTAATTGTCACCTGGGTGATGTTGCCCACAGTGCAGCCTTCAGAAAAATGGGCCAATGAGAGAAAATGAAAGTAAGCCAGGTTAGACACACAAGCTTTATGTCATTCTATTAAAATAAAGTAAAAATATAATACAGTATAAGCAGCTGCTCTATAAAAAAACTCATTCTTCATTCTTCTTTACCTGCTCCTCGTTTTAGCTTGAGAGCACTGATCTGTTTAAACAGCTTCTTGAGCTTCCTCTTCTCTGTTTTACTTTTCCTCAGATGGGGCATAAAGCTCTTGAGGAAACGTCTCTTTGTTTTCTGCAAAAAACATTCCAGAAATGTCTTTTTAACACAAAGTGGGAAAATGGATGTAAGGTGTCTCTTACAAGGCACATGACAATCATGACAATAAATATTATTGGACTTTTTAGTATCAAGAAACAAGTAAAAGTAAAACACATACAATTTTGAACTGGCCCCAGAAGTTTCTTGTGAAATATAGAGGTAGGACCCCGAGGTTTTTTAGTGTTTGCTTGTTCCAGGTGGTGGTATTTCTGAAAAGAGAAGATAATACTGTCTATTCATATAGTCTTGGTGGCAAAGGATGCAAAATAAAGGCATGGGCATCAAAGTTCTTATACATAAAAAAAATCCTCTTCATAATACAAATCCCATGAAGAGACCCTAGGGTCTGGTCTGGGTTTGGTCTTTTCATGGGAATTTGTTGATAATAAGAAGAATATATGCTATATTGCCATTGTTATGCTTTAAATTGTAGCCTGAATGGTTGTTAATTTGATATAATTCTCATACCCATATTGTGTTGTCCCCGATAGCAGCAGTGTCTCCATGGCATCCACCTGGCTGTCAGAGAAGTCCTTGCAGGCTTTGAGTTTTTCCAGAATGAGAGGATCAGCGTTCTGGATGTAAGAGCTGTCCAGAGTGCAGGCCATGTTCCCCAGAACCTCCACATTGTCTCTGTTCAGATTCACACCACTTATACCCTAGAAAGTTAAAGACACAGTATTGAATTTAAAATTATGCCTCACTACCTTGACACTGGTCCATTTAATTGCATGGGAGTTCCTTTTCAAGCCAGACTTTGAGTTTTGTGTGCTTGCTTTCGTAAGTATCTATATAAAATGGTATATCATCTACATATTTAATGCTATATGCTATGCTATTTATCACTGATGCCATTTCAGTAGTGATTAAACATACTGTATATCCACCTAATTTAAAGGTGCAACTTGTAATTACCAGCCACATACTCCGACCGACTAGGGGGCAGTGTTTCACCCCTTCCCAATGTGTATTTTCGGGCCACACGCTCCAAATGAACAGGGGGCAAGAAATTAATGATTTACTAGTTGAGGCAATGACACTGTTCTCGGTTGTCTACATTTAGACACGTGGAATAAACAATGCAATGTCCTCAAAAATGTATAGCGAACGTTTCAAACCTCAAATCCAGACTCATCTCATAACACTAATGTCAAGTGTAGTGAATAAAGGCTTCTGATTGCAGTGCAAGAATACGCAAAATTCGACCACAATGCTGAAACTCTGACAACCAGTCAAAACAACACTATTATATTTCACGTGTGGCGTCTGCCTGTAGTTTACGTTACAGCTTGCTTAGCTCAGTTTTGACAAGACCACAGTAGCAAGAAAGTAGCAAGTGCTGACTTGCACACAAGATACATTTCGATAAATAGCCAAATTTAGATGTTACTTACCAGTCTAAAAGAAATGTTGCAAGTTCAGCATCAAACTGCATGTTTTTACTCGCTAAGAGCTGTCTCCAGTGGTGGAAAGCCACGCTAATATTTACTCCTTTTACTTCTTCTTGTGTCGCTCCTTATCTTTGCCCATGAATGTGGTCTCTTTCCCCGAACGGATATTTGGGATGGTGATAAAGGTCGTTTAGCGTTTAGAGTTTCTATTACAACTGGGGGATGTAATTCCACGTGATTGACAAGCCAACGGGGCAGCTCTTCTTCGTCCCCTCATGTTGCACACTGGACGCCACAGTGACTCACTATCGGCACACGTGGTATTACAAAAAAAGACGGGCCGCAGCTAGTTGGTTAGCATGCTAATTCCAGTGGCTAGCTCTACAATACAGTACATAGACATTTTGGGCATTGCATCACAACGGTTACTTCTTCCCATTATGTTGATAAGGTTAGTTCATTTTTTGAACTTTTCAAATTGAAATATTGGCTGAATCCTACAAATTGCCCCTTTAAACTTTAACATTTTTTAAATTAAAGCTTTTATGTTTGATTAATTAGTACCTATGTTATTGCCTGTTTTGTAGTACACCATTTTAAAAGCGCTCACCAAGCAGGTCCTGGCTTCACTTAGTAGCAGTGAGTCTTTGTTCAAAACACTGGAGGCCACAGAGAAGTCTGAAGTACCCAGTGCAGAAAAGTAGGACCTGCAGTTCTCTCTCTTGACATCTTTGTTGCTGTAATAAATATATATATTAAAATGGGGAAATCATTAAGCAAATGCATACTTTTCTAAACCAGAGGCAAATTATATGGTCAGTACAATAAAAAGGCAGAGACTCACTTGAAGTAGAGAAGCATGTCAGAAGGATAATCTGTGAAGTTCTGGGACAGGTTTCCATTGAGCAGGTTGTACATGCAAGTCAGCTGCAGAAAATGATGAAAAGACACACAATAATACTAATTGTTATACAAGTTAGAAGTTCATAACACAAAGTACATGTTTTGATTTATGACTCTGGTATTATACATCTAACTTGTCTCAATTATCAGCTTCATATAAAGGACCATATTAATGTAATTTAAAGTTTAGTTTCAGGTAGATTTCATTTGAAGTTACCTGTGATTCCTTCAGTGCCACCTTGGCCCTGCCTTTCCTCAGCCTACTGGCATGAATCAGCTGCTGGATCCTGGTTTTTGACATTTTCTGGACTGACGTGCACGTGAAGCCTTGCAGCACAGACGGTGAAAGCCTGTGGGGGATAGTGAAAAACCATTTTAAAAAATGAATAGACTGTGAGAAATATTCCTTAGCGAAAAATCAGTCATGGGACTTGATCACTTACTGCTTGATGTCAAAGTTTGTTTTTGCTAATGTCCCAAAAAACATGGCGGCCTGGAAAAACAGACACAGCATTGTCAGCTAACACTTTATTACCAACACTGTTATTTATGTCTTTTCAGCAAAATGTTACTTTGGTTAACATGCGCACTATGTACTAAATGTTGTTCTTTGCCATAAAAACAAATAATTTCTGAGGGGAAAAAAAATTAATATCTTGAATCTTTGAATACAACGGCATCATCATCCCTTCAAAAGCTCTATTTTTTGTGTTCAATCACATACTGACCTGATCTCTTGTCCATTTCTTTCTATTGATCACACTGATGTTCACAGTCTCCTCAGAGAATCCCAGCAGGGACGGTGAGATCTCAGTTGCCATAACATCAGGGACATTCAGTACCACTTTGGCTGGACTTGAGTCCACAGAAATGATCTACGTACCAGGGAATTAAATAGAGTTAAAAACCAAGATCTCAGAATTCCTGTAAATGAATACATAGTGTACATGTATTCAGTTCACACACATTTGCATCAACCCAGCATATAACACAGTATACTAACAGTGCACTAACTCAACTGAAAAACTCAGCTCACATAGTTTTTTTTAAAATAGTAAATAAAGAGACTAAAAGAGGCTGTATTAACGTCTTTAACTACAAAAAAATAAAGTAAAGCCTGCAAAGTTTTCATAACTGAAATACAATTTTAGTCACCAAAATACTGTCCTTTGCTGCATTAGCTTTGATTAATGTTTTTTTTTTTTTTTTTACATTTTAATATTAAAATTACTCATTCAAGAAGAGCGCAGTGAGCAGTACCTGCAGAGCTTGGCAACAGAGGCAAAAATAGGATTTTGAGAAGTGAAGATTACACCCTTGTTTCTTGTATGTGCTCTGTGTAATCATTAAGTACACTATGCATCCTACTATCTAATATGTTTTCATCTTAATATCAGACCAGCAATGTCCCCTGACAACACATGTTCAAATACTTAAACATCATACTGGTTTTGATCCCTGATCCCCTAAGAGAGATGTTTTAAAATCACACACACCTGACAATGTGCCAACAGACTGTTGGGTTATTGACTTAAGAATCATGGCTGTAATGTCGTGGTAGAAGTTTTTACCTGTCTGACAAAGATCTGTTGGACGACTGTCGGGGCTGCCAGCATGTTGGAAACAAAGGTGCTGCTCTGGGATATGCTGAGTAGCTCAGAAGCCGGGATTTTTTCTATTGACTCTGAAGGAACTCCAGCAACAAGTGTCCCGAGGGATTCCAGGGAGAAGCCGTTGTTGACCTGTTTAATACATTTGTACTGATCAAAGAGGCATTATACAATGTACTCCAGGATCATTTTCTATTTAATAAAACCATACTGAACCGCATACATAACACTGTTAGGGGAAGAACAAAATTATCAGCCATGTTAAGTGGACAGTAAGGCCTTTACCTGGAAGCCTGAGGCAGTAATGCTTTGGATGATTGCAATGACCTGCTCCTGGTTCCAGGTGCTGACTGTACTCAGGGAGGACAGCGAGGAAACCAGCACAGACGGGGCAACTGATGTGATCTGGCTGCTGGTCAGGCCTGCGCTGGCACTGCCCAGGGTCGCAAACATCTGTGGTGTGACTGTCTGGATGTTAGATGCAAGAGCAGCAGATACCTGTAGAATGTAAAATACACCCAGTTATGAAAAAAATCAACTGATGACACTTTACTGCTCCACTAGCTGAAGAGTTGAGCAGATGTTCAGATTTACAGATCCTCAAGTCAGCAAATAAGTGAGGAACATCTGGTAGCTGACACATGCAAAGGTTCAAAATGGTAACACTAAATTTGAATGGAATTGGTTTCTTTTACATGAACAAGATGCAAATCTTTCACTCATTCATTCTCTTTACCTATTTGCAGGGAATCATATTTCTATTCAGGACAGGTTGTCATTCCATCGTCGTAATGACATACACACATCTCATTTTTACTGACCTGAGGACTCTTTTACAGTCTCCATAACTAACCACTCAGACACAATGAAGCTGACTGAGCAAATTCAAAACTACACCCTTCCTAGAGCTTAAAATATTGAACGAAAAATACACCGAAACTGTCAGCAAAAATGAACAGTAACTCTGTACTGCACTGACAAAAAGGACTAAGGACGTGCAGTAAAATTTGATTTTCAACAATGCTTCAAAACAAAAGGTTAAAATGACACTATGATTAATGTATTTTTTGTTTTTATGTTTTATCCATGAAAAAGCAATAAATAAAAGTCGTAGAAACAATCGGAGCTGGTACCTCAGCGTCCTCTGTTCCATTGCAGAATTTCTTCAGCTCATTCAAGATGAGGATAGTATCACTCTCATTCAGAGAAGAATATGCTAAACCCGGGATCTCAGAAGAGCACAGGAAAAAGCCTGGAAGCCTGGATGAAAATTGAAATATTTGTTAACATATCAAAATCTATATAGACCATTTCACATGATGGACATTCAACCATTAAATGATGTATATGCCACAATGACACATATTTGTTCATTTACTCACGTCACAGGGTTGAAGGTTGGGTTGAATTCATAAAGCTGTGTGATGTAGTAGTTAGTTACATTTTCTGGGATTGCTGTGTTGTTAAAGAGCTCCAGGTTGGCTTGGTCCACCAAAAACCCTTCAATCTTCAAAAACAAAGAAACAAAGTCAAAAATGTAACTTTTAAAATCTCTCTCTCTTCTCTGGAATTAAATTAATGATGACATGAAAATAGATTTAAATAAAACCAGATAATGATAGTGAAAGCTGTGGCTCCTCTAAATTAAATTAGCAACTTCTATGTTCTGTTCAAGTTTCAATCAAAAATAAATAATAAAGAACATACTTGACTGGTGGAGACAAAGGAGGCAAGATCATCCAGCGTCAAAAATGTCACAAAACTGCCAATGTAATTGACAAACCAGGCAGTAGAATTGAGTTCTGCATCACTGGCATTGTAGCATCTGGCTCCAGAGCCTATTGGACACAGGGAAAAGCGGGAACCTTGTAAATAAAAATGCCTAATGTGACAACAATCACTTTATTTCTTTATTTGATGGCTCAAATATTTGAAGACCAGTGGAGCTGCCACTGAGACAAAACCGAGAGTCTACAACCACTCTAGTTCTACACAGTGATGCTAATGTCAGCATGCTAACATGCTCACATGGCATACTTACTACATGCTAACATGCTGATGTTTCACATGTATAATATTAAACATCTTAGGTAAAGGTCCAGTGTATAGGATTTAGTGGCATCAGTGTGTTTTCAGATTGCAACCAACCAACAACACCCCTCATTTCACCCTCCCCTACGGTGGATGCTAAAAACACAAAAGGCCCTTGCTAGCTCCAAAACTCAAGCACGAAAAGTATATACTGGTAATTTCCTTTGCGTGCCCTTTACCTAGAGAAAATTGAGTCAGCATGGACAGTCAGGATTTAAATTCCTTCAATTTTAAACACCTACAGTACAGATCCATCGTACATTATACATTAGCTCAGAAATTAATCTTACCAGTTCTCAAGTAGGTCCTGACTGTGGTGTACACATCACCCTGTCCAAACTCTGAGCTGTTGTATGTGAAGTTATTTCCCATTACAGAGACCCTATTGAAAGGAAAACAACAGAAAATTGTGTATCATGTAACCCACCGATGATATTCCTGTAACATTCCCGTCTGACACTGAAAAAAGAGACTTACAGTTTCTGGAAGGCGAGACATGAAGCATTCTGCACTTCGTTGGAGCTGATGAGGGTCTTGTTGAGGAATCTAAGATAGTTCCTCAACCGTAGGTCAAACCAGGAATTAACCTCAGATCTGCTGTTGCTGCTCAGTGCCAAAGGCCAAACACAGGGGAGGGTCACCATCTTCACATCATCTGGAACATCCTCCTAATGACATACACATATATTTACATTTAATTTAAAAGACTGGTGTAAAATCTGTGATTTTAGAGTGATGATCAATTGATGTATTGATTGATTTAATGCATATAGTGTATACCTATGTTGACAAAATTGCCACTTGGATGCTACCAATGTCAACATGTCTCATCAGCTATAATGTTTGTTACATGACAACCTTCAGAAGAGGGACATACAGTTTCTAAGAAGGCAGGTGTGTTGTTGTAGTTGTTGAAGATGGCACAGATGTCAGAGTCGTTTCCAATCACATTGGGTTGACTGAGGAACTGACGCAGCTCTGAGGTGCTGATGGTGCTTAAGAGCTTAAAGAAAAAAAATACATATAAAAAGTTATAGTGTACAGAAAAATCTTTACTACAACATCCTCTGGCATTTGCATTACAGCTCTCAATAGGTGGTAATTCTATAAATGATACTTAATCCTCCTGTGGAAAGTCAATATTTGTATCTGTGTGGGAATTTAAAAAAAAAAAGGATTTAAGTAAGTATTGTTATATTACCTCTGACTCGCGTGTCTGTGGCAGAAGAGACATGAACATGGACAAATCTGGAAAGCCAAAACTGAGGAAAGTGTTTCTCAGATAGACGAAGAAGCTTCCACCACCATAACACCTGAGGGGTGCTGGACCTGTTTTAAACACAAATTAAGTCATAGTGAGCCCTGATACAGGATACAGAATAATCTGTATTATTCTGGGACACATATTGTCAGAGAAAAAACGTAAAGTGACATAATCACTTTACAACAAATTTTATTTTGTCATAGATGTGTATCTCTCTCACGAACCTTGGAGGAAGAGGAGGGTGCTTTGGTAGATCTCACTTTGGGTGCTGTTGCTGAGTGTCAAGTGTAGTTTGTCCAGCACTTTGATCCTACATTCAGATAAATATTAGTCTGAGGCAATTCAAAAATACATACTGTATCTTCACAATGATCACATTGCAGTAATTCTTACATCTCTTGGGTACCGTTACAACTCCTGTTCTTTCCGATGTCGAATAAAGGTGTCACAAGGCTTGGAGAGAGGTTAACCAGGAGTGGGCTCAGTCGAACTCTGAGCCACAGCAGGAAATCTGTGTCATTCATAGCTGGAGAGGACAGATTCCCTCTGTCAAATGCTGTCTGCAGGAGGGCAGATTTCACCTCCTCTGTGTAGTTGGCCGGGTGGACCTGGGGGAATTTTACATAATTTTAATAAGAGTTTGAACTATGAAATTAAATTGTTTACAAGAAAGTAAAAATTTTAATCACGTTACCATTTATTTCTCATTTATCTTATTGTATAAAGAACCAAATATGTGTTTCTTTATTGCTTTTAAAATCCAACTGAAGATACAAAACTCGACCTTTTGGTGGATACAACCAAAGATGCCCCTTTGGGAGGGTGGGCAATTGTGCCTGTTTGACTGAGAGTTGAGCAGGCTCACTAGGTTACAAGCCAAAGACTATGAAATATTAGGCTAGCTGTGGTAGGCTACTGAAGAAAGACGACCAACCCTCCTAATATAACCAGCCTTGACATTTGCAGGTAAGTTTAAAGCAGATTAAATATCTACAGCTGCTGGTTAGTGAACTTGCTGTCTTAAGTTAGCTTGAAAATAGATGTTAGCGAGTGCTAATTTTCCTGGTGGCTGTTTGCTAGCTTGTTTAACAAGCCACAAGGAGACACAGAGACAGCTTAAAATTTTACTAATGTGATATGAATGGCTGCTCAAAATATTAGCAACAACTATGAGTATAATGGAATATAATCTAACGGCAAAATTAACTCGACCATTAGGTTGATATAACACCTCTCTAAAACCGTTTGTGAGACTACATTAGTTTTAGCTAGGAGTATAAGCTACCCAATATGTTGGCATTTCAGTGTTTAAAAAATTTTATTTCAATTTCAGTTGGATTTTAAAGTTACTATTAGCATTATTGAAATTATTAATTAATTTGTGTTATTCTTCACACAACCACTATTTTTTTCAAATCAGAAAAATCACAGATACTGTGTATAATAAGCATATGAAGAGTGCAACAAGCAAAGTGTCGGCTACATATGTCTGTTTACCTCAATGGCTGGTGAGACTGTGTCAAAGAAAGCACCAAAGTCATCAGGGCTGATGACTGTCATTATTTTTGTCACATCTTGAATAGTTTTAAGCTGTGAGGGAGTTGCTGCGAGCTGGGCCAGCTGACTGGGAGTAAGAAGATCTGCAACCTCCACCTACAAGTGGCAAATAGCATTTCAGTAAGTGAGCACCAACAGTGGCATGCAGTTGTATGCTAAGGTTAAGCATCTGACCTTCCACGTGACAGGCAATGAACTTTGACTCTTTCCATATGTATTTGATTGAAGGTGCAAAGGCAAGTGGCAAAGCACAAATAATAATGTGTTCACCTGCCAAATGAATATATGTGGCCACCTGTCAATTTTATCCTTTAGGGTTACTATTCAGACCCAAGTTAAACTGGCAATAAATAACTTCTTCTTTTTTTTTGCTTTGACTTATCATTATGAAGTAAATATATATTGCACAATGTAATGGTTAAAGAAAAATGACCCTATAAGCGTTTGTAAGGGATCCCTGTAAGCAGTGGTGGATTTAGGCATGGGCGACATGGGTGCCATTCAAGCTAGAACTACCACTGCCTGTAAGCCTTGTTTTCACCATGCCTTTGATGCGGCCACCGGGCTGGATTTTTCACTGAATTGTTTTTTGCCCTGAAGATTTTTGCATGTGATGGTTGGCTAACTAACTAGGCTAATGCTTAGTGAGAGTAACATTACCACTGTTTGTCTTGATATTTGCTGTTGAACTCACTGTTTACTTAATATACTTGTCTTTGTTGCACCTTGGTACTTAGAGAGGGCGTGAAAAAGAGAAATCGAAAAGTGATGGAGCAAGAGTGAGAAAGAGTTCTGGCTTTAAAAAAAAAAAAGTTTTGGACTGGGTTCTGTTTCTTACTAAAGTTGCTTCTAACTGTATGCTGGAATCAGGACCCATATTAGGCATTTTGTATCTTTATCAATAAAAGGCCTATTTAATTAAAACATTGCCCCCAGTTGGATTTAGGAAAAATTGACAAAATTTCAGGAGAATCGCGAAATCCCAAATCTTGTCCTGCTTGTCTCAGAAATTAGACAAATCCAGAGTTTTAAATACAGCGTAATGAAATATTTAATACTGATTGTTGAGAAACATTCGTGTTTTCCATACATTGATTTATTTGTGACTGCCCACCACAATATCACCACTGACAACCACATAGTATTTTTTCTCAGGCCCTCCTCGCCACACACACACTCTCTATGCTCATCAACAGCTCGTGCATATGGATAAGCTTAATGGCAATTCTTTAACTCTGAGTCTAAAAGTTTTCTCCCTTCAATCCTGATGAATATTGAAAAATATGACTCAAAAGGGCTCATCTGGAGGAGGCACAAAGACAGCCTGGACCAGAGCTATTAGCAAAACAGAGGACCTAGAAACTTCTAGAAAGCTGAACAGTCCAACCAGTGTGATTAGCTATCCATTTAATTGTTTTGAAACAATTGAATGGATGAAATTTGACCAGTCCTGTTGTGGTACCTGAAGCAGCAAGAGAGGGTCAGGAAGGTATAGCTCTAGCAATGAAGAGAGATTTAAGAGAGGAGAAGCTGCCAGCTAGGGCAGCAGGTGAGCAACACCAACAGGTGAGACTGACAGCATTACATATTGTTACAGTACTTGGTAATTAAAATATTTGCAGTGGAGCACCTTATATATGGCATTGATTAATAATCAAGGAATCAAGGAATTGTGGGTGTGCCTCCTCTTGCGTGTGTGTGAAACTGACAAAGGTAAAACTTACTCCATTAAAATTCTTCTTCAAGGTCACAAAATCTATGTACGAAGCATGCAGACGAAAATGACCAAAGTTGTCTTCGAGCCAACGTCTGTCATCATTTACAGATTCAACACAGGAGAGACCTAGGAATCAAAATACTGAACTTAAAATTGAACATTCCATATCAAACATTGCAATCTAGATTTATACACACTCACAGCACCCCAGTACTAGCCAATGTGATAATACACTAGAATTATGCAATCAAAGTTACCTGAGAAGGAACGTCTCTTAAGATAGTCCACTGCGAAGATCAAAACCTGTTGGGTCTGCCTCACAGAGAGATTAGTGAAAACGTTGTTGCACCCCTTGAGACTGTGAAGACAATCAAAATTCATCGAATCACCAAAATATTCTTAGAGACATTCTCTATTTCCCGAGCACTTCTGGTCAATGTGACAAAGAGGAAAACAGAATTGTCACTCACATCTCTTGATAGGATTCACAGCTGATATTTCTTGGAATAATTTCAAATGTGCTTGACTCAATGCTTGGCAGGAACAGAGGTAGGTAGACCTGGAACCACAACTTGAATCCCTCAGCATCTAGCATGGATAGTTTTGGTCCAAGTGCCATTAGTGTCAGATTTAGGATGATGTCACGCACTTTTGCGTCAATGGATGTCAGGTTTTGCTAGAAAAGAATGACATAAATTTGTCAGTTTGTTTTTGATTTTAGTTAAAAAAATGTATAAGCTAAATGTGGTTAAAATAGTCACCTCTGCAGCACCATTAACAAATCTGTCAAAGAAAGAACCAAGGTCTTCCATAGGTGATGATGCATTAAGTTCTTTGAATGCAAGTCTCACAAGAGTTTCATTTGACAAGTTGTTTGGTTCAAGAAGCAATTCAGCTTTTTGTCGTGCAGAAAGAGAGTCTAGTGCTGTCACCTAAGAGAGGGATATAAGACAAAAACAAATATTCAAATTTTTAAAAATCTCATATTTACCTCAGTGTTGCAGTAAAACATTTGTAACCCTATGAACTCAAGCAAAGCCCTCTTTAGCAGCTTGTCTTGTCAACATTACAGATCCTTACACACCTTTGCTTGTGAATGCCCCATTCCAATACCACTCAGGAATCAGCCTACCAAAACCTTGAAAAGGAGGGAGCATTGCATTGTAATATTTGCGTAGCGACCCTGGGCAATCACAGTCGGGGAGCCCTTTTCAACTACCTAAAAGTCCCCTCTGTGGATTTCGGTAGGTGTGCCCCTCCACATTTGAAAAATTTTGATGTATAGATGCACTGATCCACTTTTTTTTCAGTTCCGATCCAAATGATGATGATGATGATGATGATTATTATTATTATTATAAGAATTATTAGTGGTAGTGGTAGTAGTATGTGTAAGGTTACATGAGGCTTCAGCATCAGTTGATGTTAACAAACTGTTTGGGTTCACATGCAGTCACAAAGCTTTCTGCTTCTCTTTCAGGCTCTGTATTATTTGAGGAGTGATACAGGGTTTGGAGTTGGAATATTTCTTTATTGTTTTGACTGTTATCATGGTATTCATGAAGAAATCAACATAATCCATAATGATAGTGATACTGTTATTTAGTCTCCATCAAAGATGTTAGTGCATGCCAGTAAACCTTGGAGTTATATGATGCATCTTCCGAACAAGGTGCTGTAGGATTGTGACGTTTAAATTCCTGTATTAATGTTACTGGGAGAAAAAGTTAAAAGTCGTGGAATAAATTATCACAGAAAACATTCAGTGGAGGGTTTATAATCAGACTCATTGGATAGATCAGTATGGATTTATTTTTGCAATGCCTGCAAACAGACACTCAAGTTTGAGGCTGGATTTCAAAGCTTCTGAAATGGACACAATTGCACCGGACTGCATCTTCTTATCTTCCAGAGATAGTTAACTTGAGGATCATAATGTGGTAAATGACATCATTGACCCAACAGTTAACTTTTACAGAGTTTAGTATGACAGATTTTTGTCATCAGTTTTGTTAAACACTTGGTGGTGAAACAGACTCATGCATGCACCTCAGCTGCCTCAGTGACACAATACCCAGTTTATTATATAACATTACATTAAACATAAAATCTGTTTTTCTCTTGCCTGGTCAGATAACTTCATGAGGCATTTCACTTTCCCTAGCACAGAGTTTACTTGCCACGGACAAGTGTTAATGTTGAGCCCTGCATATAGCGTTAGCATCCTTGACTACCACCTCCACTGGTATTAGCTTCAAAGGGATTTAAAAACATCAGTCTAGATACCAATATTGGATCGGATCTGTACCATTTCAACTATGACGATCAGGCAAATTAGACACAAAATGCATTGGCAATAGCAGTGGCATGTGAGACTCTATTCTCAAGGATGAGAAAGCACCACTCATCATAGTTCCTTCTCTACTGTTTATTCACAAGCTTGCTTGGTCAGCTCGCTTACTAGTGGCCTCAGCTCATTCGCAAACACTCTGTTTCGATAATAATAATCAGAAAATAATCAGAAATTGGGATACACAATTTATTATACTATATCTTAATTTAAATACTAGTGGTAATTATATATTCCTTATAATGAACTAATGCACAACTTTAAGTAACCTTTGTTGTCTATGTTTTACAAAAACTAAAATTCAACCTTCTAATAATACTTGAGAGAAAAAAATGATATTTGTTTTGTGTATACCAGTATTTGTATTTTCATAAAATATGGGTGGTGAAATGTATGACTTACCCCAGATATGTTTAGGTATTTGAGGTCAGAGTATGTTATGTATTGGGAAAATGGACCGAAGTTTGCTTCAAGCCATTCAGCATCACTCTGATTTCCCTGCCTCCTGCAACCTAAG
>JBBPCS010004375.1:0-11387 GCA_037974645.1 Hollardia meadi
CAGCTACTACTATTTTTAACAGTAGTAATATTTCTACAGCTTTTATTATTACAGTTGCTTTGCATCTATGTTTGTGCTGTCTCCCCCGCTCCCCCCCATGTCCCCCTCTGTCTCTCTCTCTCTCTCTCTCTCTCTCTCTCTCTCTCTCTTGGAGTTATGCATCTTACAGGTCTGTGAAGTGACCCAGTCACCCTGGTTCACACATTCCAGTATTTGTTTAATCATCAGTATGTGGATTTGTTGAACAGAGACAGATTGAGAATGGTCCCGCCCATCTTTTTTGGAAGCAGAAAATAGCAAGAGTAGACTGTCCTCTCCCTGTGGAATGGTGGAATTGGCATTTTTCATCAGGAGTTCCTGCAGCTCTCACTGGACAGCGAGGCACTGTTCCTATGACAAGACCTGTTTCCACTATCCTGTTGAATATCAGTGACCTCTGAAGATCAGCTTGTCCATCCAGCTGTCCATTGAATATATGCATCGCCACTCTGAGACAAGGGAGACAAGCCAAAGCCCTCGCTACTGAGGCACGTATTGGAGCCTTTCTTAAAATTGTGTGCCCATAAGCAAATGTTGTCTTGGTGCCCCATTACCTGTCTGTTTAGTTTTTTTCTTCCCTCTCTCTGCCCTCTCCTATCAAGACCGCCTGGCAACTCTTGGTCAACAGTAATGTAATTAACACATATTGTGTGACAAATAAAAATGCAAGTGAAGTTTCTGATCCATACATCCTGCCGGATCAGTACTGGGCATGTGCAACTCTTAACAGAGATGATAAGGAAGTGAGATGGATCACTAGCTACTTCCATCATCAGCTCCAGTAAAAACGATGTTTTGACAGTGTTGTGCATTAACAAGCTAAAAGAGCGTGTTCATTCAACATTAACGTGATGGACTACTTTACGGCACCTGGCTACAAATGGAAGAGTGTAATTTTTCATTGCGGGTAATCAAAGCACAGAGGCTCAAGTTTATTGCACTTCATTAAAAATCCAGTGGTGGGTGATATAGTATAGCCTAATGAAGGCTCTCAGTGAGAAACACAGCCTCTGATTAGTTGACTGACTCACCACAAGCAAGGCCTCATGGGATCGCCAGCAGTTGGCTAAAAATTATGCGAATAACATCAAAACTATGGAGCTAATACAACAAACTAATTAATTTTATTTTGCAAATACAAAATGTAACTATTATAACAAACACACAAGCATGTCTCTCAAGTATAAGAAAATAGATCCTACGAAGTCAAAAAGTATCACATGACTTTTGGCACAATCTTTCTGTTCTGTTCCATGCTCAGGATTTATTGTTCTGAGTACTTCGCTCTCCACAACAGCAAGTTGTGCGGTTAGGGTCAAAGAGTGTCTGCGGACTTTGAATAGGCAGGATAAGGGTAGGGTGACTGTCAACCATTTTAAATTTAACTCCAGCTGTAAATGGCTGCAGTTAGTTTAGCAACTTACCTTAGCAACAAGTGTTGTCCATCTGAAAACTCTGTAAATCACCAAGAGATGAGGCAGAAAATATTTTCTCATAAAATATGATCCAGTTTGACCAAAATCAGTGAACAAAGTTATGAAGTTTTGTACAGTAATCATCCACCTTCTCATCATCTCAGATGATCGGAAGTCTGCATCCATGTCCCTCTTGGCATGGCAGCGTGAGAAAAAACAAAACAGGCAGAGAGCGGGGCACAAAGGACCCAGTGGCCGATGTGCATACAGTGTTCAGAAGGGCATCAAGGCCAAGCTGAGGGTGACACTGACGGAAGTGTGGGCATGTTTATTTGTGCTTTAGAACGTTACCGCTGTTAGAAAATAGGGCTTTATTACTCTGCTTTATTCTCGTTATTGCCACTGCCTCTCTTCGCTCACTCTCTGGATCGCTTAACCACTGCTGCTTGTTCTCTCATTTGAAAGTCAAAAGCCAATCTCTGTGGAAGTTTTTTTGTCTAATTTTCCCTAGCTCAAAGAAAACATTTGAACTAGGTCCCTGCTGCTCCTCAGTGTTGTGTTGTCTGAATCTGGAATTAATTCAGGGTGATTAAAAATTCTATATTATTGCTTCAAATATCACAGATGTTTTTGACATACAATGGTGGGTTATGCAACACTGCAGGTAGACTGCTGAGACTCACCATGAAGCCCATCATGACCACAGTAGTTAGGTAAGCTGGCAGTCTGTCTGTACATGTCAGCTTCACCTTCTCACCCTGAAACACAAATGCACACACACGCACGCATGCACCCACGGATACTCAGAGTTATGTGAAGGACAAAATGAACACACAATATCTGAGACATTTAGCCATGTTAGTGTGTGTATGTGTGTGTGTGTTTCTGCTGCCACAGCCTGAAGTCTTTCTCTTAGAAGCAGCTCTTATGCCCTTTGCATGGCGATGCACACATCACATATACACACAAACGTCACACACTATGTCGCTGCAGTGGAGCACAGCTAATTCTGCCGCAAGCTATCATGCTATCACAAGCTATCACATTCAAGCTGATTTAAAACTGGGTTAGACAGCTCAGGCAGCTGCGTGTGTGTTGTGTATTTGATTAAAAGAAAGACCTGACCTTGCTCAAACATGAGCACGGTTGACCCTGAACCTTGTCGGTAGGAACATGTCATGTTAAATATATCATCTTCACTCTCAGTGCTTATTACATTTCTTTAGCACTTTCTCTTCAAAATACTCTTTGGGTAATGATCTCCTCCAATCACGATCACGTATTCGGACACTGAAATTTGCATGAACGTAGCTGGCCAATCAGGACAAACCTACTCGAATATGTGGGAGCCCAGCATATATAAGGCTGTGAAACAGCTGTCAACCATCACCTCTTCAGTGAGCAGTGCGGGACTGGCAGGGTCTGTGGGTAGGGGGCCCCGCCTGTGCTTATAGAACAAGTGTTATAATTGTGTAACCTTCCGTTCTATTGCACACAGGCTCTGCCCTCTGCTGGACTCAATTTATCCAGTCATCGCCCCGTAGACTACATTCCCTGAGTCATCTAGGGAACACAGGGAATGATTCCACATATTCAAGTAGGCTCGTCCTGATTGGCAAGCTACATTCAAATTTCAGTGGGGCAAATACGTGATTTTGATTGGAGAAGAGCATTACCCATTGAGTCCAATAGAGGGTGGAGCCTGTGTGAGATGGAACACTCTTTCACTGATCTACAGGTGGTAGTAATGTGCCAAGTTTTCTATGAGGTAGACAATGTACATTTGTTAGACCTAAATGAATGAAAACATAACACAAACCTTCTATTAGCAAGAAATGACAAAAGACATTTTATAATTTCGCACTAATAACAACAGTTTACTTAGTGTTCCTCTTCTGAGTGAGATTATCAGACAACTACAGAGAAATGTACTGTATCTTCAACAATAAGGGGGTTTAATAAATCAGTTTTACCTTTGGGGTTGAATGTTCTTTTCTCATTGTCTTTTGCATGACCCTGAACTCGTATTCCGCTCGGTTGTGGTCCTAGAAGAGAAATCAATTTAGATGTTACAGTTGCTGATATGTTGTTAATAAGCAGTAAGTGTACAAGATAATAAACAGTAGAGAAGATCCTTATGAAATCTCAGAATGAGGCAGAAAAGAAATGAGCAGCCTGTTTGCATCAAGTTTTGCAAAATGGTATATCTAATGGTTGATTATATGAGATTTTGAACATTTATAGCAGCAAACAACTATTTGCTATGTAAAGATGTAGATCAGACTCTCCGTGTGTGTGTTGTATTCTGAGCTTTCTTTGTTTTGGTAGCAGGATGGATGGATGGCTACGCACGTATGTTAGTGCATGTGAGCGTGCAAGTTAATGAAAGCTAGTCCCTCCCTGCCCTCAAGCCCCCAGGAAGTGCATTGGGCTTTGAAGCCAATTTGACATAGTGGCCAAACCATGTAATTACAAGTTCATGTGATACACACAGGTAAAAGACTTTTACCCATAAGCTTACATTGTGAAAGAAGTGGCTGTAAAATGGTGGATAAATTTTTTGAGCATCACATCCCTTATGAAAAAATAATAATTTCACTATCAGTATTTGATCCATTCCGTCAGATAACATTTGGAAAGTCTATAAGAGCCGCACGAATAAATAATTTTATGCCTATTCAAGTTAGCGGAGGGCTAAAATGAAACTTAGCTGGCGGAAGTTCCTGGTACACTCTATAGGCACATGTGGCCCAGATAATTTCTTTACAGCAGGAAGTGGCTCCAACGCTGTATCTAGTTCTTGTTAATACATCCATGCCAGTCATTTTAAACAGATAACTTTCTCATATACAGCCTAACAGTACACTAAAAATATGTTTCTGAAAACATTTAAGCCATGAAATAGGCTATACAGTAACAGAATGTTGATTCATATTTGACCAGCACAATTTTACAGTTTGATCGGAGTTTCATGAGCAGTGCATGTTGTGATGGTTTGTGTTATTTCCTGTTGTGGTTTTGGGTTTCTAGTTTATTTTCCTGTGTTTGCTGCCTGTGTTGTCATTTCGAGTTTCTGTTTTCTTATTTCCTGTTTTATTTGGTAGTCCTTCCTGGTGTATCTTGCCCTGCTTTACATTTCCTGTCTTTGTTCTTTTCCCGCCTTTTGTGATTACCCTGATTAGTTTCAACTGGTCCTTGTTAACCTGCCCCTCCTTGTGTATTAAAGTCTGTGTTTCCCCTTGGTCTTTGTCAGTTCGTTGTTTGTTTGACGTGTGCCTTCGTTCTAGTGTTCCCTGAGTATCCCCGTGTGCCTTCGAGTTCCTTGTGTTTTTTGGATTTTGCCTTTTTGTTTTCTGGACATTTCCTTGGATTTTGGAACCTGGACCCAGCAGACCAGCAACCAGTCCTCAGGCCACTTATCCATCCCAGTGCCTCTGATGGGGACATAATGACCAAGTTTTACCGCTCTCTTCATGAGAAGGACCCAGCTCTGGCCATGAGGTTGATGGTAATTCACTGAGAGGCTGTGGAACGTGAGGTCTCCAGCAGCCGTCCAGCCTTCAAGACTCAGCCCCAGGTTCCCAGCTATCTGCCCAAGCCACAGTCCATACCACAGCCACCTGCTAGCAACCAGCCTGCCCTGGGGCTTGGTTTTTTGAGCCTCCAGCCTGCCTTCCAGTCGGCTAGCCACAGGCCTGCTAGCCTCCTGACAGCTCCTGCTCCCGAGTCGGCTAGCCACAGGCCTGCTAGCCTCCTGACAGCTCCAGTCCCAGAGTCGGCTAGCCACAGGCCTGCTAGCCTCCTGCCTTCTCCAGTCCCAGCGTTGGCTAGCCACGGACCTGCTAGCCTCCTGCCTGCTCCAGTCCCAGCATTGGCTAGCCACCGGCCTGCTAGCCTCCAGCTAGCTTCAGTCCCTGAGTCACCTGTCAGCCTTCAGGACGCCCCAAGCGTGGCTGCCTTCGTCAACCTCCTTCACTACCCAGCGCCACAAAGCTGCCACCAGATCTACCTGGTTCCCAGTTGGCGGCCTGGCTGACACCTGCCTCTTGTTCTCCGTTGGCGGCCCGGCCAACTCCTGCCTGTGGACTGCAGCCATCTTCAGGGCCCACACTGCAGTCATACCCTGTGTCCAAGCTGCAGCAACCCACTACACCTGAGCTGCAGGAAACCACTGCTCCTGTGTTGCAGCTGTCTCCAGTCCCTGAGCCCAAGCTGCAGCTGCCTCCAGTTCCTTCTACCCCTATGCCTGAACTGCAGCCACCTCCAGAGCCCATGCTGCGGCCTTCCTCGGTCCCTGCTCCTGTTGAGCTGCAGCAGTCTCCTGTGTCCTTGTTGCGACCCCTGGAGGGGTTCTGTCTTCCGCCTTCATCATTCTTCAAGGAAGGTCATCCTGTCTGTTCTGCCCCAGGCCGTCCCCCTGAGGGTCTCAGCTCCGCCTCTGCCTTGCCCCCAGGCCGTCCGCCTGAGGGTCTCAGCTCCGCCTCTGCCCTGCCTCCAGGCCATCCGCCTGAGGCCTCTGTTTCTCCCTCAAGCTCCTGGGCTGTCAACCCAGGGTTTTGACTTTGTTTTGCTCTGTGCGCATTCCCACTAAAAGAGGCATTTGGTGCATCATGTGAGCCTCCTTCCACACAAATCAGTCACGTTGCACCTACTTCAGTCAAGATGGAACAGGTTGTTCTAATGGAGAACTATGAAGACTATAAAAATTATTACAGCAAAAAGAAACACTGTTGCTGCAAATAAGGTAAGAGAGGAAAGCTGGCAGAAAAGTGCTGATTGTGTAAATTCATAAATATCACCATTAAATGCATTATGCCTACGGTTTTATTTCTAATGTGACAACTGCACATTGTAGAGCTCTTAAAATTTAAACTTGATACAGCAGATTTAAATATTATCCTGCATTTAGGTCTGATACTGTTCCATAATGAAGGATATGTGGAACTAACTTTAGGTTTGGGCCAAATTAAAGTGAAATTAATACAGTCATAAATACCAATAGACTAATCAATTTTTATAATCAGTGTAGTTGTGTAAAACGGCAGCAAACCAGAACCGAGCATTAAAACATCACCCAAAGTGGTCTATAGCTGCAGTGCATTCATCATTTGTTTAGTGTATTGATGATGATGATGCTGTATAAAATTTAAAGCAAATGGAAAAAAATGATTTTCTGCATCACCAACTCAATACTTGTACTGTATCTTACAGAGGCATTGATGCTTACAATTTATGCTGCTGTAATTACATGGCTTTTTTCTGTGCCATTACTGTAAGTATTATACTTTAATGTACGGCTTAGTAAGTTTGTATATAATATATCTCCTCAGCTGAGAATCTATAGACCTCATATAGAATATCATGAGGAAAAGAATTAGTGAAAGGGCAGCACTGTTTTTAATCCACAACTCTGAACCCACCTCCTCCAGTACTACGATGCGAGATTAATGGGTTTGAGAGGTATGTTGAGTTTAAGTCAGGTGTGTCACGAAGGTGGCTCTCTTTTAAAAACCCTGGCTTTTTATCCTCAACATACTGTACCTCTCTAACCCATCAGTCTTGCTTCAAGTACACCCCTCTGAGCCAACTGCTACTGTTTGCCTCCAGTCTTCATACTATGCCAGGCTTCCAAAACCTATCCCTAAGTTTGAGTCTGTAGTGGACAGAGACTTATGTTTATCTGACTGGGTAAGATAGCAACCCTTCATGTTACGCAAAATTTTTAAAACTTTTACAATATGATAAACAAAGTGTGGTGTGAATACTTTGTGCTATTTCATGGTAGAATATAAGATTAACATGTCCATGCAATATGCAGTCAAAAGTGTGTGTACCCATGTAACAATAACAGTCACACATTAAGCCAAGTGGAATGAAGAGTCTGCAGTAAGCCAGGAGGAATGAAGAGGTGCTGCATGACTAGAAAACAAAGCTGAAGGTTAGACAGTCTCTTTCGGCCTGAAGGTCCGTGTGTCCAGCTAATGTAAACATAGACAGAGTGAAAACAGACAGACAGAAAGACCCAAATACAAATAAAAGCACCTAGACTGAGCGCAAACAACAGTCTTGTCTGGTATAGACTGAAGCCAGCTGGCAGTGCTTTTAAGTATATGAAATTAAGCTGTTCCTATGTGGACTAATATTTGAGCCATTTCTATCAGGCTTTAAGTGCTCAGTGACAATTTGGTGGCATATCTTTATCTGACCACCTGATTTATTGATTTAACAGATGTTTTGTCCACTTTGCAGGACTGTCTTTAAACACAACATTGACATATTATCTCCTTACAAAGTTGACCAGGTGAACTCGTTAGCAAACAGCTAACATGTTCACCTATCAGCAGACACAGAGAAACACTAGGAGTCATTTGGAGTCACATTTGGCCACCTGACGAATCTCCAATTCCAAGTTCAATATTCACTCTTCTTCCAGCTCTAGTCTGGTCTCTGTCACTTCCTGAGAAAAATAGCTGGCTATGTCAGTGCTGACCCTGACCCAAAGCAGTAAAGGTTAGCTGTAAAACCAAAAGAATGAGCCAAAAAGTGTTAAAAATCTCTGTAGAGCTGAGAGTAACTGCAGAGCAAGGGGATAATTCTTTAGTTTCATCACTACAAAGGACTTCTTTTAAATTACACGTTCATGCTTTCCTCTGGTAGCATAAAAATACAGATTACTGCAGCTTTTTTATTTATGTTTCTACAGTTCAACAGAGTGTACTCATTGGAATGATTAAACATGTATAAGGGGCAATTTAGAATCAGCTACCTTGAATCTTCGATCTCTGTTGTTCAAGGTTTTGTGGAATTTGGAGAAACATATTTTTCTAGTCAGGAGGCTTTTGTTACTGAAGGAGAATATGTTCCAACATACCGGTATATCTCTGAAATAGAAATGTATTTTTCTTTCTTAAATAAAGAACGTCAAAATAAGGCTGACTAGCTGGCACCTGGGCCACCGGTACCACCAGGCCAGCCCACTTCTGATCATTTTAGCATATTTTGCACCGCTCCTTCTATTTGACTTTAAAGGTATATTACTTCACTTTGTCCACATAGTCTGTGTGCTGCATATCTTATGGGTATGTAGGGCACAGTTGTCTCTGTTTAACAGGAAAAACGTTCAGGAAAAAAGAGAGACAAGAGTCAACAAACTGTCCTGTCAACTCTGCAATCAGAAGACGTAAGCAACTGCAACGGCCTGGTGTTGAGAGGCCACAGGGAAGGTCAGCATCAGAAAGAACTTCAGAGATAAAGAAGAATGAGCAAAGACAGAAACTCAAGTGTAAAAGACCTGTGGCAGATTGTTAGACACCTTGAGGAAGAAAAGCTTAGTGTTAGTGGCTGCAGAACAGATCTATATTGTCTAAAAGGGAAAAAAGGTAAGTTTCAATATGACAGATGGCGGGGGGAAAAAAGCAAGTTAGTTCCAAACCTTATGTTCCTCCTGTGAAATACACAACACACATAAACACATAAGGAGAAGATGTCAGTCAGCAGTCATTGTGATTGAAGATTTAAACACTTCCATTTTACTTTTAGAGAAATGCAGAAAAAAATGATTAAAAAGAGAAATCTTTCATATAACAAGCAGGAGTAGTAGTGCACTGTTTTTTAATTCATGCTCTGATGTTTTGTGAGAAATGTATTGCTGAGGGCTGAGTCACTATGGCACATAAAGACAGAAGCTGACATGTTTATGCAGGCCCTCTTTCTTTGTGACTGTGCTTCATGGACAGTTCAGAAACTCACAACAAAACAATCTAGATGGATAAATAGCACTACAGGTGAGAGGAGAAAATATGTATTTTTGATTTTCGGCTGAAGTGTGCCAGGGAAGTGCAGGGAAAATCATCTGTATGAAAATATTTATACAAATGGTGACAATTTGCAAAATTTGAAATGAGATTTGGAGATTTTGAAGAGAAAGAGACAAAGTTAGGAAGTGGGAGTGGCTGCTGGTTCTGGAAGTGTTTTTCAGTATTCCAAAATGACTCTCCCGTGTATGCTTTGACCACCAGGCTGAATTATTTCAACCTCACTTCAAACATTCATTTTGGAAAAGCAGAGAGCTCAAAATACTATACCCATGGGTCTTATGGAATCAGATTTGTGTTGATCAAACAAAACTTCTGAAATATCGAACAAAAGTAAGAATTTGATTGCAAAAAAAATCATCTCAAAAGTAAAACATATAACGTACAAAGAAATCTAAAATATATATCTATATATAAAGAAGAAGAAGAAGACCGGAAATTCCAAGCGTCTAATGATTATAATCATTTTTATTATTAACACAAAAGAATGTTTACTCTGAGGATATTCAGTGTTGACAGCTGTGGGTTGGTGTGCATGACTGTCATTATGTCTGGCACGAAGATGTCTCAACATGGAGGAGGTGTTGTTGTGTGCACATCTTGTGTGCACATCAAACATAAATCCTACAATAAGTATATTCTCAAGACCAATGCTGAGATAGTAATCTTATCAATGGCGACATAGTTCTACACCAGAAGTTAGTCTACTCTACACTATATACAGTATAACTAGAAAATGGCACTCAGTAGAGCGCATACCTCCACCAAGGCCCAACAGTCCCCTTAAATTAAGCTGAATCAAGCCACCCTCATAGATACCATCCTCCTACATATGCCTGAATTTTCTCATCATGATTCATGCATTACTCGCTGAGAAATTAACGAAAATGTGGAAAAATCCTCGCAATGTTAACGAAAGTGATAAAAATTCCTAGATCCGCCCCTTTATCCAGATCCACACCAAAATTTAATGGTTTCTTCGTTGGCCCATTCCCCATCCTCCCACCTGGTTTCATTGAAGTCCATCCAGTAGTTTTTGTAGTAATCCTGCTCACAAACCAACCAACCAACCAAGAGACAGGTGAAAACATAACTTCCTCGGCGGAGGTCATAAAAATATTAACAACAATAATAAACTATATTTGTATAGCTCCTTACATACAAACTTTGAACTTTTGTCACTTTCCAGTAGCATTTCGCACCTGATTTCCTCTCACTAACAGTACAATACCAGTTAGGCTACTTAGCTAGCAATCATTATAAATAGCAAGTCAGCTAATTTTAATTAGATAGAAACTAAATTACATAGCTGCTGCTCAAAAAAGCTCATTCAGTTGAAAGTTAATCCTTTTTTGATTAAGAGGTATCACTCTTATCAAATAGGCTACAAGTGAAATTTAACTCAGCACTTTCAGAGCAGTAAGCAGTATAGCGCTTACTACTATATCATTTTGTATAGAGCAGCTATAGAGCCCATCTTAAGTAATTGTATTACCAGCTGGTTAAGTCAAGTCTAAAGCTCATATATTTGGTCTGGTCAATATGGCATGGAAGATAACAGCAACACCTGAACCCCTCACCACCCAAGATAGATTTGAGCACTACTTGACTATTCAGCAGGATCCTGTCTGACCCTTCCCATGTGTTGAACTCTGAGTGTGTGCTGATGAATTGTGGAACGAGGTATAGGGTAGGGTCCCCTTGTGTAAGCACAATTGTAATATTTGTTGTATAAATGGGCAGCACCAGCCCGTTCTCATCCCCAGCTCGTCAGACGTTGACGTTTTGTCACGACCCCGCGCGTCCAGATGCACAAGGTACCCTTTGGCGTCAATCAAATCAGCTTCCACCTATCGTTGTTTACTTGTAAGCATGTAAATTGAGTTGTGTTGTTGCTTGTAATCTATGTATGTATGTATGCATGTATGTATGTATGTATGTATGTATGTATGTATGTATGTATGTATGTATGCATGCATGTATGTATGTATGCATGTATGTATGTATGTATGTATGTATGTATGTATGTATGTATGCATGCATGTATGTATGTATGTATGTATGTATGTATGCATGTATGTATGTATGTATGTATGCATGTATGTATGTATGTATGTAT
>JBBPCS010004376.1:0-11387 GCA_037974645.1 Hollardia meadi
AGCTTCAGGTGATTGTTGTTGCACCATGTGACCAAGCTCTCTATCAGTCACTACATATATTATGAGTCTGGACAGACGTGGATGTAAACTGCAACTTGACTGGTGCGCAGAGGCATACAACTGTGAGGCGGTAATTCTAGTTTCTAATTAAAGAAGGGAGCTCTCATGTCGTACGTCTTTATATACAGTCAGTGGTTAGAACGAGTGAGTTTAGAGAGTTTGGGGATTCGGGAACAATCGTACAAACGTTACAGGAAAAAGTCAGAAGTTCAGGATGAAAACAGGAGAAGGTTCTTACACTGGGGCTGGTGTTTTTTCTCTCATTAGTTCACTGGTATCAGGACGTAGTGTTAAAAGAAATGAAGCAGTGATGTCCCTGTCAGTTCTGGATATCAGGACTCGGTGCTGGTGGCAGGTTTGACAGGAAGACAATGTTTTCTGTCTCCACCAGGAGCTGAAGTTTCCTGCTCGAGGTGTGGAGACAAACCCAAGCTCCTGGCCCTGGTTTTACCGAATGAACGACGCCATGGAGGGACGTTTCGCCGGGGCTGCACCCATCCTCACGCCTATCGTGGAGGATGAAGACGAAGACTGCGAGCCGCTGTCGCCGACGCCCAAGAAACGAGCCCGCCGGAGTCGAGGGGGAATGGCTGAGTTCCTGACGGAGTCTGAGATGGATCTGCTGGTCGATAACGAAGAGAAGAACGGATCCACGGCTCTGGGAGATCTGCACCGCATGGCTGAGTTCACCTACAAATGTAAGAAACGCTGGAACACTAACAGTGATCACAGGAGTAGAGTGATAAATCTGTGGAGGGATGAAGCATCTGTTCACTGTGTTTAACTGACCCACCTCACGGAGAAAGCATTAAAGAAACAGAACAATAAGAACAATAAAAACATACTTCTAGTTGGCAGTGTTGTGAGAAGGATTCAGATTCTTTACTAAAATTAGTCCGTCAGGTCAACTTATCGATGAGTTAATCAATAGAACATCCATCACAATGTCTGTGGGCACAAACTGACGTCTTTAGATGTGTCCAACAGTCCAAAATGCCAAAAATATTCACCGTGGGCCTCAGAGCATCATCTAGTGGGCTGCAGAGGGAGCAGCACTGCCAAATGGTGAAAATGAAATCTGCTCAAGGATTCACATGAATAAAAAAATTCAAATGCATAAATTCAATGTCCAGTTACGTCACCGTTCCCTCGGATTTACTGACAACAAATGAATCGTCATTCTGAAACGAAAAGGTGACATGGGAGAAAGTCCTGTGCCAGTAAAAGTTCCAACGTGTGTTGTGAGGAAATATGACCCTGATTACAATAAATCTGGATTCATAACAGCAGGCAGTGATGTTGATTTGGGAAGGTGGTCCCTCGCAGAAGTGGGTTGAGAACCCCTGATGTAAAACTCAGGACTCAGGAGTGTAAGAGTATAATACGGGAGTCGTGCATCGTAGACTTGAGGTAAAAGTACAGGAGTATTATCAAGAAAATGTAGTTTAAAATACAGCAGAATGACTCCAGTCAGTGACATTATATTATATTATATTAACATATTAGCAGCTTTTAAATGTTTTATTAATCTAAAATCTCATTTTATGAACTAATTATGTTTTTTAGGTAACTTTTTAATCTGTAAAGTAACTTGTCATTATATGTCAGATAACTGTAGTGCCGTAAAACGTACAATATTTCCTTCTGAAATGTAATTCAGTAATATGTAATACAAGCGTACAGCAGCATAAAATGGAAATTCTCAAGTGAAGCACCTTAAAAAAAATTGTACTTAGTTACGTTGTTGGAGTAAATGGAACCTCCACCTCTGCTGGTTGATGTTTTGGTATCTGACAGTTCGGGCTAGATGGTTAAAAAACATGGCGGATGTTCTGATGTTTGATGTTCTGTCTCTGATTTATCAAGTGAAGGAACTTTAAGTGAAGATCAGACTGTGGAAACATTTACACAAACTGACCGGCTGAATGAAAGTAAAATGAAACTGTCAGGTGCCTCCTCTCGTCCACAGTGGTTCAGTTCTTGAAGAACTCTTTACTTCATCTTTACTTCATCTCTAAAATCTTTACTGTAGTTGTATTTTTGTTGACCTTTGACCCTCCTCGCAGTGACAGAGGAAGACACCAGACGACTGATTGAGTTACGAGCTGCTAACGAGTCTCTGTTTACCGGGCGGAGGAACACTGCAAAGCCTGCCTGGAGGTAAAGAGCACAAAATTCACTCTGGACTAAACTGTTAAAGCGGGGTTTACTCTCTATCACCATCCAGCTGTGACTGATTCCTCAGAAGAAGGTTTTATGTCATTGATCGGTTTGGTTTTGTCCACAGGGGAATCGTGAAGGAGATGGGTCTGACAGGGAAGATCACACCTGACCAGGTGGCCAAGAAGTGGGACAACCTGAAAACAAAATTTAAGGTGACAGCCTTCAACAGTCTGACCTGCACATGAACCTTGAGTCTCAGTTTGTGCATGATGAATAATGTTGTGATTTCAACGCTCCAGTCTTTCCAGTGTCAGTTAAAAGATTAGAATACAAATCTGCAAAGGTTTTGATCATCGATGAATCGTTTCATTCGTTTTCCAGCTTCTCCAAATGTGATGATTTGTGTGTGTGCAGGACCTGAAGTTTCCTCCTCGAGGGATGGAGGGCCAGACGAACCCGGCCTCCTGGCCCTGGTTCCAACTGATGAGTGACGCTCTGGAGGGACGACTGGCGGGGAAGGCGCCCAGAGTGACGCCCGTCTGGAGCAGCGAGGAGGACGGCGTCTTCAGCTCGTCTCCGCCTGCCGACAGAGACTGTTTGATGGCGGAGAGGAGCAGCGTGTCGGAGCTGGAGAGCATGGTGGGGGGAGACAACGCCGAGGCTGATGGGAACGTCACCTACATCGACGCCAGCGGAGAGGAGTGCTCGACGCCCTCAGACCTCTCTTATAAAAGTAAGACAGGTTCTCCTCCTAGTATCCCTTCCCCCTTCCCCTCCCTCAACCCACACAGAGTGACTGAAATGTGAGCTTGGAGGGGAAAGATGATTTTATTATTATCAAACCTTCTTTTCAGGATTTGTCGGTTGTTGTTTGTAAAAACATGATTGAAAGTGTCTCAATGAGGTAGACAGACAGCAGCAGTGGTCGAGAGAGCTACAGAGTGAATGGAGAGAGGGAGCGCCAACAGTGCTGTGAATCAGAGAAATAAGACGCTAGTACATCCGCCAAGGAGGTTATGTTTTCACCTGTGTCTGTTTGTTTTTCATTAATTTTCCAGGGAATAATGCATGGATCATGCATTTAAATGTGTTTCAATTGGGGGGTGGTTTTTTCCTGCTGCTGTACGGTAATAAATAGAAACCAGCAGCTAGCACCAATGTGTAGCTGAGTTAATATGGATTCAGTAAGGTACTAACAGAGAGTCACCAGCTGCTGCAGTTGGTGCTAAGGCTTAAATAAGAGGGCTGTTGGGCCTTGGTGGAGGTATGCGCTCCTCTGAATGCTATTCTAGTTTTCTGATTGTTTCACAGTGGTCATGTTCTAAAGCACAAAAACATTCCTGTGGGAAGATGCCACATTGATTTTGTGTGAATTCAGCCGAGGCTAAAGTTTTAAAGGGACAGTGTCTCAGGTTTGGAGATATCAGCTGTAGAGATGTCTGCCTTCTCTCCAATATAATGGAAATAAATGGCACTTCACTTGTGGAGCTCAAAGAGCCAAAAAAAATAATATTGAAGAACTCAACAGCGTCTGAAGATCTTTCCTGCTTTTTATTAACCAAACAATTAAACAACAACATAATTTGCACATTATTCAGTAATGAAAATAATTGTTAGTCGCAGCTCTAAAATAGACCCTTGAAGTTTGTGAGAAGAGTAAAAGTCTGCACAGCGGCGCATCGAGCCAGTTGACAGAATAAGAACAGCAGTCGGACTGTGGAGGGAATGTGGTTAAACTGCTGTGACGCCTGGAAACACACCACCGAGAAGACATCAAGACGCCGTCAGTGAGGGCTGGTACACAGAACACCGGGTGTTGATTGTTAATTAGGAACTTTATCGTCCACAATGTTGAAAAATGTCTTTGGCTTCATCACAGTATAAATGTAAAAGACATTACATTAATCACCCGTATGTTGTCTCTGAGCCTCGACATACACACCTGACTGTGTATTAATTTCTCTCTCGTCTGTCCCAGTGACCGACCAGGACACCAGGAGGATGATTAAACTTCGAGCGGCTAACGAGACGCTGTTCACTGGGAGGAGAAACGCTGCCAAAGCTGCCTGGAAGTAAGATATGAATGAGACGCAACAGCTGAAGTGCCGTGTGTTCCCGTAGCTGTCCGAGTCTGTGCTGGTGTTCATGTCGTCTGTCCTGGTTCTCTCTCTCTCAGGGCCATCCTGAAGGAGCTCGGTCTGCAGGGAAAAGTCTCAACCTACCAGATGGCAAAGAAATGGGACAATCTGAAGAGGAGATACAAGGTAGTCTGTTAACTAACGCTACAATTGCTCAACCAAGAATAAAAATAAGAAAAGTATATGCATTATACTACAACCTGCAAAAACAGAAAAATAAGAAATATGTAAAATTATGTATTATACAGTATATTCAACAAGACACTTGATGTCTGAACTATAGATTTTATCTCAAATAGCCATCAGAGAAGGAAAGAAGAAGAATAACAACTGATTCCAAACTTTTGAACGGTTGTGAGTTTGAGTTATTTCCTAACAGAGCTGCTCACTTGGCTGCTGTACCTGCTTTTATCTTCATTTTATATTTTCTCGCACTATTTTGTTGATGTGCACAAACGTACCAACGCAAACTCTTTGTATGTGAAAACTACTTGGCAGTAAACCTGATTCTGCTCAGGTGGACTGTTTTCAGTGACAGATTAATCTAAATTTGGTGTCTAGTGAGAGTTTGGGGCAGCTTCTCTATTTTTATCTCCTCTTCCTCCTCCTCCTCCTCCTCCTCTCTTCAGGACCTGAAGTATCCTCCCGTTGGGATGGAGAGTGTTGCAGATGGCTCCTCCTCCTGGCCGTGGTTTCACCTGATGAACGAAGCCATGGAGGGCCGCCTGGCAAGCAGCGCCCCCCTCCTCACCCCCGTCACTCAGGACGACGAGCAGCAACCCGACCCCGCCCCCAGACACCGGTCTCGCCCCGCCCCTCCCCCTCCCACATCGTCCTCCTCGGACTACAGGCAGGAGGTGTTCGCCGACACTGCTGAGCAAAACCAGCGGAGTTCGGAGACGTGCGATGGGCCACTTGGAGGACTGGAGAGGGAGTGGGAGATGGTGGAGAGAGAGAGGGCGGCGCTGGAACAAGAGAGGGAGATGGTGGAGAGAGACCGGGCGTCTGTGGAGAGAGAGAGGGCGGCGGTGCAGGCGGAGAGGCTGTGGCTGGAAAGGGAGAGGGCGGCGGTGGAGCGGGACAGAGCCATGGTGGAGCAGGAGAGGGCGACGCTGGGCCGAGAGAGGGAGGTGCTGGACCAGAGAGCCTTGATGCTGAACTCTGTAGGACACTCCGGACACCTCAACGCCCTCATGTAGACCAGCATGCTCTGGGGACGTAGACTGTCCCTGTAGAGACGTCCTGGTCTGTGGTGGAGGAGTGAACCTCACCGACAGACCACAGAGGAGGGGGGAGACCAGCGTGGTCCAGCCACGTGTGGATGGATCTGTGGTAGCTGGTACACAGGGCCGGGTGAAGGACGAAGGACTGACCCGGCTGGTTGACGGGTCCTGGACATGCACACCATCATAGGGTGGAGGAGGGCTGCACAATTAATATTCGGTATGATTTGGAGGATACTGACTAGGGTTGGGTAGGTTCCGGTCCGGTCCAGTGTACGAGCTTAAACCGGTTTGATTTTATGCGACCCCGACTGAACCGGCCTTCATCAGGTGCAGGTGGAGAGAGCTAGCAGCATGCTGCTAGATAGCAGGAGCCCCGGGATAGCCGATTAGCTCAGCGGCACAGAGTGCTGCCTCCCTATGATTTGTTGTGATGTAGAGTTGAGAGTTGTGCACACAGTGCTGCTCTACTAATCTGACTGACGTCCACAAGAGGGAGCTCTCATCAGTAACGAGTTGGTGCAGGTGATGCTGTCTAACATTATGTTACACGCTACAATACTTTAGCACAAAGCTGAGTTTTGATCCGCTCTGTTTGCCCTGTTAAAGTTACTGCAATACGCTGTGAATACAATTCAACACTTCCTGTACCTGTTTCAAATTGAAAGTCCTCTAGTGTTTCAGTGGACACAAACCGTTCATTTCTTAACAATGCTTTTACTGTGAAACATTTGTGGAAAACTCGTAAGGTTCCCATACGCTCTTAAAATATAACTGCTGCCATCAGCAACAAATAAACAGAACTAACAGAAACAAACACATTTCTGTTAGTTCTGTGGAGTCAGCATAAGGGTACGGTCACACATGGTTGAAAATCAACTGCCGACAGTGCTGAGGCAAAATTTTCAACTAAATTCTGCAATGTTGGACTCCACATAAAGCTATTCTCTAATTTCGTGCATGTGTGACCTTTTAAAGAGGGAATGTACGGAAGCCAAGAAGGCCATATGTTACCGTTACCTCGAGATCACAAGTTAATTATCGCTCAATAACTAAGCGCATTTTCTCATGATAACGAATAACTGGAAAATGAATAACCTGTTATTACTAGAAAACAAGCTTTGATATCTCAAGATAACACAATAATTAACTTGATGTCGAGATTGTGGCATTAAAAAAAAAAATTGGACATTTTTGGCTTCCATAGAATCTCTTAATTTTAATGTGATTAAAACAACTTTTAATGTTGATCCTGACCCACTAACAGTACCAGTAAGTAATATCAGCACTCATACCAGTACCATACCAAGTCTTGATAAACGATTGTACTTTTAAAAAAAAAAAAAAAGAAAATGATTTTTCACTTTTACTTTAGTCATAATTGTGCAGCTCTTCCTGTTCTGACGCCTTGATGAAGAACACGACCCTGGAGGTGAACACCAGTGTTACCAGCAGACCACCACTGTATGTAGACTAACCCTGGATGGAGACCACTTTGGGCCGACTATGAAGGAGGTTTAATAAGCTGTTTAGTCTGGACATGAACCAAGATTAATATACAAACTCTTTTATGCGGATTCAAGTGTTTCACACAGAGTTTATTTGGGCAGCCCACCCAGAGAATTTTCTCATGTTTGTATTTATTTACAAAATAATGTTTTTTTATTTAAACGTTGTGACGGCAGGTGGAGCTGGGGTCGAGTTAGTTCAGTAAGCAGAAGGTGGTTTAACTAAACTTCACTCCAGAATCACGTTTCTCAAGTTCTGATTCCCGCTCCACACAAAGACAAAAGCCAGAGCTGACGCATCTCTTTTGTATTTGTACGACATGAAACGAGATTAAAATGTTTCATTTTCAGTTATATTTGTCTGTTATGTTGCATTATTATTATTATTTTTATACAAATCAACGGTCAGGAGTGTGACAGACTCCACTTCAGTCCTTTATTTTCATCAGCGATGATGGAACAAATGCGGCGGTTTCAGCTTCTCAGCCGTCACTCTTTCTTTTTTGTCCCAAAATATTCAGGCTATTACGATCTAAGAGAAGGGAAAGCAGCCACGTTCAGCATTTCTGTTTGACAAAAACAATCAATAATCACAATAGTTGTTTATTAATATTATGTCCATTGATTAATCGATGGTTGCAGCTCTAGTTGGATTCATTCAGGTTCATTTACTCAAAGGAGATGCGACACATGAAGCAGCAAACGGCTTCAAACAGGAACCAGTTTGCTGGCTGTCGTATACTGGTTTTGGATTGTTGCCTGGAGGTGGGGGTTCGTATTTTTTGTACAGAAGCTCGTCTTTAAAGCTGATGTACATGAAACCGTCCATGTGAATACAATAACCTGTTTCATCCAGCCAAAAATCTGAATGGCTCAAACATCACGTCTGTTGCTGTGTAACGTTACAAAACACATTTCCATCGTGTTGTTGCTCAAATCGCAGATGATTGTCTGCAAACTGATCTTTAACCAAAGTTCATCTGTTTGTTTGTAAATTTATTTTTTAAGATAAAGTTCGCCTGAAGTTCATGTCGTAGCCTTCAATAAATGGACCAGAACCACGACTTGCTGCCCTAATGATGTCTCTGGTACCACAAGAAGGAATGATGACAGAACAATGGCTGCTGATTCTGTTTAATATGCTTGCTTTTTTCAATATATATCATCGAATCAGTTGCAGCAGAAATATAAACACTTCTTCGAACATTTTTAAAATCAGATCAATAAGTTTGTCAGCTTATTGAGTAAAACACCTGATTTTTCAGGCGTCGTATCATTTAATGATAAAGACATTGAGGATTTATAACGATCTGTAAAAGTTGTTTATTTCTGGGGATGAAGAGGCCTCATTGCATCTCAGTCACTGCAGCTGTGCGTGTGTTAATTAACATTAACAGGACAAATGGGACCAGATTAGGAAACAAGGAGGCTTCATACTAAAATATGACCAAATATACTCATCAAACAGAGGGAATAAGAAATAAAGGCCTATCTCCTATATAATCCTGCTTCATATAAAGGCCCCGGTCACTATGTGAGGAAGTACGGGAATGGAAGATAAGTATGCAGACAAATCAGTAAATAAGTAAAAGAAAAAAAATTAATTTGGTTCCTAAATAATTACTGTAAAGGTAAGGTCACATTACATTTCCAGCCTACGAATATTTGCTCTGGATTCAACTTAAAGAGGTTCGACCAGCCAAATAGAAACACTGCTGCGCGGTGTTTGAACATACATAGTTGTTATTTTAGCGTGTTTCATCGTCATGTTTGGTACATTATTACACTGCAGATTACAAACTGCAGCGTCGCTCCCATACAGTGTTTGTAGTCTGTGATCACTCTGCTAAATATTTATTTATTGCTCTGATCAGAGAGAAATCTCCCCCTTTTTTTCGGGGTTGAGTGCAGGGAGATTTCATTACACGTCAATGGTGGAAAGTACCTAAGAAGAAGAAGAAGGCATAAACTAAAACTCTCTGGAACCTATTTTTCATAAATTGATTGAACTGTATTAAACAGAATTCAACTATATACAGTATAATTTTTTTCTCACCTCAATAATCCTAGCACAGATCATATACAGAAAAAGAATAATTTTGCTGCCGATGTTTTGCACGAACTTTTCCTGTTTTATGATTGTACGATAATTTTGAACGGGCACATTTGCTGTAACCTTACTTCGCTGAATGGACCACTTTCGAGCGTGTGCAGGACACGGTCGGGCAGCCGGAACTGATCGGGTACTGACGGGCTTTCCCTGAGTTCCAATACCCACACTACCATACTACAGTATATAGTATGCCAGGAAAAAATTTAGTGCTCATGTTCAATCACATCGACTGAGCCGCTGAGAGAGCACAGCGTTGACACAAAGATGGCCGACGCATCTCCACTTCCTCCCACTGTACAAAAATTAAGCCAAAATATCCCGGATACGAGCGCTGACATCTTGCGCTGGTGATGTCATTTGGAGCCAGAGTCTGCGCGGTAGTGATCGGGCGGTGGAGTCGTGGTATCGAGTTCCCGCCGCCCAATTGCGAGCAGGGCTCAGCTGTCAATCATGACGTTTCACCCCAGCATCAAATAACTAATTAAAACCAAACTGATCAGAAAAATGAGCACTCGCACAAACATCAGCGTGATAAGAACTACCTAAAATGACAGAAACCATCTTTGGGAAACATTTATTTGATGTGTACTTTAAGTTTTTAGTTTGGCCCATGTCCTACATGATATTATTGAGGGGGAGGGGTTTATGAGCTATACTGCAGCCCACCACCAGGGGGCGATGGAGAAGTTTTGGCTTCACTCATCAGAACAGCTGATTGACAGGTGACAGAAGCCTTAATAACAGATGACAGCACATTTATATAAGTAATACAATTTTTGTGATTTATGTGTATAATTATTACATTGTTATTGATTATTGATTATTACATAAATATACCCAGTGTACAGACTGCGCCAGATGTACTGTATGAGCAAAGTTCAAGGCACAATGTTATGATGACGTAGTATGTCCCAATTGTACATACTGCGTGCAACAGTGTGCACTTTGTAAGAGCAGCTACAGTATACTAAAAGAAAGAGTGTGATTTTTGTACAGTGGGAGGAGGTGGAGACGCATCATCCATCTTCCATCCATCTAAATGATCATTTTCTCTGTTTAAATAGTTTAAACTTTCACTTTTGCACAATAAACTCTCGTACAACCCCCTTGACAAACATCAAACAGGATGTAGATATCCTCCATAATGAGTGGCAGCCTTCAGATAAACAGCATGATGACTGTATACTTGCATATTAATTGCTGATAAACGCGGATTGAGATGCAGATTGAGATAAAGACGATATTTCAGTGTTGTGCAGATTTCTGAGCCCCCTGCCGGCTGCACATTCACCAGTAAAACCAGAGATATCCTCATAAAAAAGCCCTTTATAATGTTATCAGCATAGTTATCACCACATGATGGGCTGATTGGCTGTAACCAGCATCAGGCTCAGGAGGCGGAACAGGATCAACCTGTTTGTCCTGGCAGCTCTGGTAACTGAACCTGAATACCTTCAGTCAGAGTAAGTGGAGGCCGGCGTGGACGACATCAGAAACATGTTCGTAGTCAGAGTGGGTCAGTGAAACAACTGATTTAATTGTCCAGCATTATTTCAGTTCAGCTCAGTTTCAGCTCTGTCTTCTATCAGTGAGTATTTATACACAACAGCGTGTACTGAAGAGCAGATACTTAAGTGCATGTACAAATACTGTAGCAGTTCAGATTCGGGGTACTTGTCTCTTAGCTTAAATTCTCAATGCAGGACTTCTTTTTCAGCTTGAAAACTATTTGGATAATCATTTAGATACGTGATTCTTTTTTGTGCTTCCAGTATTTTCTGGTTTTCAGCTGTGGGATGAAACAAGACATTTGATGTCACTTTCGCCTCTGAGAAACAACCGATTTTTATTTTATGATATGTCACATCTATGTAGATAAATCTTTTTCTCTGCATTGGCATTGCAACCTCTTTCAAGAAACGTAACACCGGTTCCTTCGCTCATAGCAGTTTGTAAGAGTGAGCTAACGGATGAAAACAGCTTAAAAGAAGAAATTAATTCAAAAAAGACATGAAAAGTGAGTCATAAAAGTAATAACGTTGAGTGATGGCAATTTCTTCTGTAGTTTTGTCTACTTCCTTGAATCCTGTGATAGGTTGGACCTCACTGAGCCAATGCATTATAAATCACTAATTTAAAAAAAACAACCTGTGTGTGTGTGTGTGTGTGTGTGTGTGTGTGT
>JBBPCS010004377.1:0-11387 GCA_037974645.1 Hollardia meadi
GTGTGTGTGTGTGTGTGTGTGTGTGTGTGTGTGTGTGTGTGTGTGTGTGTGTGTGTGTGTGTGTGTGTGTGAGCCTGCAGCAGGTGTTTTGCTGGAGTACTGGATTCAAACTGCATTCCCACAGTAAGGAATGCAGCATGTAAAGCAGTGCAATTTTGACTGATATCAAACTCACTGTTTACTGTTCAATCTGTTGACACAGTGTCAGAGCTGTATTAATAGAAACTGAACATTTCCTACTGCTGCTTCATATTAAAAGCATTTAACTGACGAAACTTGTGGTGACTTTTATTGTGAAGAGTCACAGGAGACACAGCCCATACTAACCATGATCGTTCATCAATAATGCAGGTACAAAACAATTGATACTTTAGACAGTTTTTTGACAGTGGGTCTGTTTAAAATGTTGCAGAGAGTAATGGAACAGGAAGGAACAGCCACAATAAGCTGTTCGCTGAAGAGCTGCAGGCCACAACCAACCTTACTGTGCCCTGCTGCTGTGTGGAGAACTATTTACACTGTACCCAGTATGAGACCAGACTGCATTAACAGATTCACCAGTTGTATTTCTGACAAAGTAGCTGCTCAAAGTGTGTTTGCTGCCCTCACAGGACCTTTAGTATTGAACCACAATTGCTGTAAAGATGGGAAATCTTATGAATTAGTGTCTTATCAGTGAATCTTAAGAATGTGTTAAGTGTATTTCGTTGTTTCTCACTAAAATAGCTTCCTTGGAGACTGAGGATTGATGTTCAATAGTGTGAAAGTCCTTATAGCGAAGTCTATATGTTGTAGATTTATTATTTTATTTATTCTAATCCACTGACTGTATATAAAGATGGACGACATGAGAGCTCCGAAAAAGTGAAGCCAAAACATCTCGATCCCCCCTGGTGGTGGGCTGCAGTATAGGTCATAAACCCCTCCTCCTCAATGATATCAGGTAGGACATAGGCAAAACTAAAAACTCAAAGTACACCTCGAATACTTTTGGACTTATCATGCTGATGTACTGTGTGTTCAAGTGTTAATTTTTCTAATCAATTTAGTTTTAATTAGTTATTTGAATCTATAAAAAGGCAGTGGAATGGCATGATCGACAGCTGAGCCCCGCCCGCGATTGAGTCAGGCGGGTGTGTGGGCGGGAACTCGATACTGCGACTCCACCGCCTGATACCTACTGCGCAGACTCACCAGCCCAAGATGGCAACGCTAGTATCCAGGATATTTTGGCTTCATTTTTGTACAGTGGGAGGAAGTGGAGACGTGTTGTCCATCTTTATTTCATATCAATGTTCTAATCACACAATCTTTGCTCTGGCCATGAAGGACAGAGCACATGCTGGTTTGTGTTTGGGAGGATTCATACTTGACTAGAAAGTCATTCATCAAAGTGGCTTTGTTTGAAGTGGTCAAGTGACATTTTTTGCAACCAAATACATAAGGGTGGGGATGAGTTCTGGGTCTCAGAATCAGCTCTAAAGACCTGTGTTTTTGTGTGTACAGCTGTAAAGGTTTGATTCATATGAACTAAAATAGTTCAGACAGTCATGTCCAGAGTCCTACCTGCGTCCGGTTGTTCTCCAGTGTTTTCTCCAGCTCCACCTTGGCAGCAGCTGACTCCTGATGGTGGGTTTGTCTCAGGTGTTCAATGGCTGATGCATGGATATGGTTCAACTCTGATCGCAGAGAGGCTGATGGGGACAAGAGGACAAAAGAATAAAGTTACTGTATGTTTCATTTGTGCAGAACAAATCACATATGAGGATAAAAAACTTAGTTGCACATTTCAGATTCAGGTCAGTGAAGGCGTGTTGAAAAACCTTTCTCAAACCCTTATTCTGCTTGTGAGAAAGTGCTCATTAGATGTGAAGGCATTTTTATTACCAGACAAATAAATTACATCTTTTTTTATTTTGCACATACAGCATGATGTTTCGGCAGCCTTTAACAATGTGGCCTTTAATCCCCATTCCAATGAACACCTTTCATTGCAAACAGTCTAATAGTTTGCATTGAGAGGGAACACACACCGCTATTAGCTTTCTATTTGTATATAAATATACAAATAGAAAGCTAATAGCAGTGTGTTAGCTTATATATATATGTGTGTGTATATATATGTATAGACCAATTAAAAATATCTTATTAAATATAAAGAAATACAGCCGTGAAAGATGAAACTACATCTGACTAACCACTGCAGTTTGTTTTTTTTAATTATGAAAATATAGAATAAGAAAAACACATAATATTCACACACACTCCCGCCTGAGCACACACATACAGTATATACACACATTCACATGCAAGAAGAAGATGGAGGAAAGTAAGAGGGGGAGAGAGATAAAGAGAAAAAAGGATAATGAAAGGATGTCAGGATGTGGGAAGTGAGAGATAGATGGAGGCAGCTCTCCAGTGTCACGACCATGACATGAAGGTTAATGAAAGACCATTTTTCACACTGCAGGACTCTTGTGGCAGCACTAAAAACTGGGAAAGACTGAGATTTTACTTCAATTTCAAGTTATATAGGTCCATCTTAAGATTTCTGCTGATGTTCTCACTGTACTTCATAAACTGTTGTGCCTACATCGCATTATAGACTTAATATTTTCTCAAATTTCTGAACTGACCTAAGAAAGCAGTGACAGTGCAATCTATGATGGAGGGATGGTAGCTTAGTTTTTGTCTCTGAAGCCACATAAATCAAAGAAAATCTTGTATTTGAATCATTATTAAAGAGGGACAGGGCTTCCAATGTTGCTGATATAAAATATATCATTAAACCATTTTTTATGAATTTATTTGGAAGTAATTGGTCATAATTTGAAAAGGAGTCAATGAGCAAATTAAAATTAAGTCTAAATTAAAATGTGTCGCAACACACAAACAAGTTCTTGCATGGATTACATTTACAAACAATAAGAAGTTAACTTTAATATATTACCCCAAATTACAGCTGTAATTTTTATTGTTATATTAATATCATATTATATTACTACATGCAAAGATGGAGGTTTTCATTTTTAGTATTAAAACCGTCGTCTTTTCATTTTCGTATGACTGAATTTAGAATAAGAAAATGAGCCAAAGGGTCATGGGAGGGTGAACACACACACACGCACGCACGCACGCACGCACGCGCACGCACGCACGCACGCACACACACACACACACACACACACACACACACACACACACACAAAGAGCTTACCCAGCATGGCTTTGCCCTCGTCCTCCAGTTCAAAGCGGAGTGTTTGCAGCTCTTGTTCCGACTGCTGTTTAAGTGTCTCGATGCTCTGGCGGTGAGCCTCTCTCAGAGACTGTAGCTCTGCATGGTGATGATGGCGGAGACGCTCCTCCAACTCCTGATGGAGAGATGAGAGGGGGCGGAAAAGGTATGGTGGGATGCGGGTAAACAGGGGAGTGTGACAGAGGATAACAGATAGGAACAAAGAGAGGGCAAAAAAATAGGGAGAAAACAGAGTGGGAGTGCCAGAGGGAGAGAGTGCAATGGAATCGGGGAAAAAGTAGGGTAGAGAAAAAGAGTGAAGAGAGGGAGAGAAAGAAGATAATTTGCAGATGAAAAGTTTAAGACGTAGGAGGAGATGATGGAGTGGGAGAGAAAAGTAAGAGGGAAGAGAGAGGTAAAAAAGAAAAGAAAATGGAAGTATTTTAGCAACATTTTAAATCCTCTGGAAGGGCTGAAGGAGAAACTGTCCAATCATCATACACTGACCTAAACTGCACTGAAACATTGGCCAAGAAGAGAAGAAAAATCAGACCTCTTATTCACCTCGTGTCAAAAGGCATTGAAAACATGGACAACTGTCCTCCACATATCTGAAGCCTCACAAAAGCCATTCTTTAAAAGCTTTTCTCACAGTTTCAATGGATTCCTGTGGAGAACAGCCTTGACTGTAACCAAATCAGAAGTCACTCTACTGTAGAGTTTCAAAAAAAAGGTAAAGTCGCCTGCACTGACAAAGTCTCTCCATTTCTACTGTAGGTTTCCAGAAAAACAGAGGCAAGGTCACCTCTTATATTGAAATGCTTTATAAAACACAAACAATTCTCTCATATTTAAAACCTCATTGAAATGTTTTCTTCAAACACTTGCAGACAATATTGATGGATTCCTGGTCAGAACAGCTTTGACTGAAACTTTACTTTATTCTCAAAGGAACTCAATCAACTTGAGTCTGAAAAAAAAATCATTTCTTTTATAATACTGATATTTAGTTTAATAATATATTTGCCTCAGTTACAGTGAGCAAGAGATAACGATGGCTGGAAAAAAATAAGACACTCCTGGTGAAAGTATTTTTGTTATATGGACCCTATTTTCTAGATTTGTGACTACAGTAGAGGCTGTACTAGTTGTAGTTATGTCAGGACTGTACAGTTAGTTGTATTTATGTGAATCAGCTAATGTCTCTGCTAACTTACCACCTTTGTACTGCACCTTTTTTTTTTAAATATAGAAAAAAGATTAACTGAATGTAATTGAATTTATTGAAAGTGTTCGCTGTGAACTGATGTCCATTAGCATTTCTATTTGTGGAGGAAACACGATCCAAACTAACTTTTAAGTAAAACAAAAACATGTGCTTCCACAGTTTTGTTAATTCTCTAATTTTTTTCTAAATTAGTCCAGTTCAGTTCATTTCAATTCAGTCATTTTTATTATCGCAGATGGGAAACTTGATTTGCAGCCAGGGGCAAAAGGTAAAAACATCAAAAGTACAAAAACAGAGACAAAGAAAAAAACAACCATTACAAACATATCCTTCACGTACAAGGAACAGAACACAACAATACAACAGAAACAATCTTTCAAATTACATGTGCAAGTTAAGATTTATTGCACGGGGAATAAAGGAGACTATACTCCTACTGCATTTGGACCGAGGTACTTTAAATCTACAGCCTGAAGGAAGCATTTCAAACAAAATGAAGGGGGTGGAAGATGTCTGTCAGGGAGGTCTGTGAGACACTTATCACCTTACTAGCTGCCAGGTGATTAATTAAATTGTGTTCAGTTCATATTGATTCAGCGGTCGTCGGCTTCATCACAAGAATCTGACAAACAACTTAAGCATAACATATCAGGATATCAGCAAAGAAAACTGACAAGCACAGTATTAGCATCAGCCATTACTGTGCACGCACACGCACACGCACACACACACACACACACACACACACACTGCTGGCAGTCGAACGTTTACTCTGGCAGAATAAAGCTGTTGTTGATGGGCAAGGATCCACACAGTGCCTGAGCGTTTATAGCGGTGGGTTTAAAGCTAATTTAAAGGACAGGTTGTATAAGTGTCCATAAGCTCACCAATCTGACAAAGTTGTCTGGTAGCTGGCTTCTTTGTTTCTCTGCAATGTCAAATTTAGATAGAGAAATCAGTATAATGCAAGATTATAGATGCAAATGTTAGGGCCAATATAAAGTTATTGTACACAATTTTCTTTTTATTTAGTGTACATGATATATATATAACATGTTATATATGTTGGGCCTACTTTGTCTCCATACACACATACAGTTTTGTTATATTATTCTAACTCTAAAGAGGGCTGTTTTCACCATTTTCTATTTAGCTAGTGCACATTTGTCACTGAAAACATTGGAATTGAATAAATAATCCTAATTATCGAATTATTATTATATTCATTTATAGAATATTTTTCAAGATACTCATAGACGCTTTACAAGACAAACCAAAAAAGAATTTAGAAAACTAAAACCCAACACAGGACATACAATTGAATATTATCTTACATAAACTGTTTTATGCTGGGATGTACTGTACATAGTTTAATTACTTTCTGTTGTTTTAATATCTCACTGTTTATATACTGGGAATGTGTTGTATTTGCTGGGATTTTTTTGGTGATCCTCAGCGGCAGAATATTTTCAAAGCCTGCTATAATATTATCAATGTAGTATTGGCATTGTGGCGTGTAAATTGCCCCCTATTCCCACCTCCTCAAAACATATTTTCTAACTCTGCACCCCACATAGCAAACATTACAATTAAATGTGTCTAAAATAATATCCAGATTAATTATTAATATAAAATTCAATTTGATTCAGGCTAACAGGTAACACCTACCTTTCCAAAGTGATTTATGAAATTAAATGTTTCACATCAAAGGAGAAAACACAACTGTCATTTCCATTAGCAGCGTTGGAATATTCAATAGAATTGAGATCTCATTTTCATTAGAACACAAAGCCCACCATTGTAGACAAGAAACACCATTTTTCTTTTTCAGTAAAATATTAAGATGCCATTTTGCAAATTAACTAGAACCCATCAACAAGGAACATCTAAAATGATATTCATAGAAGGTTGACAACAACATCTGTGGCATTTTAATTCGCTAATATGCAATGCCTTTGGGAAATTGTTCATGTAGCGAAGAAAGCCCTGAATATTCAAATGAGCCTTCTCCGAGTCGGCTGACAGCAGTCTCAGATTCTTAGCATTTCACGGGGCACCCATGCTGTGTTTATGGTAACACTTTAAGAGCTATGCATGCAAAAATATGTTACAGTGCAGTATTAGTTCAATAAAAATGATGGTACCAAGTATAACAACAAGCCTCTTCTCTCTCTCTCTCTCATGTCAAAAAGCAGCTCCTAATATTTTGCATCACAGAAACTAACCCCCTGTCATTTCAGAGCCTGTTAGTCGCTCCCTGTCTTGCAGTTGACCCCTGTGTTTCCTGCCATTCGGCGCCACCTGACCTCCACATACACCTGTGTACCTGCTTCAAAACCCTTATAATTAGCTCCCCACTACTGTAAATACATTAACAAATCATCTGTTGTCTCCGAGTCTTTTACTGTGGTTTGTTCGCTGAGCACAACAATATCACAACTAATGCAACAATTTACTGTATGTTTAAAAACACAGTAAAATAAAAAACCTTTTAAAAATATTTTTTACATCAAAATCTCTCATTTTTGTTGAATCACTTTGAATTTGGATGTTGAAACAAAAATGTATACAATCAAAAGTGATTCTGGGCAACTATCCAACTCATATTAAATCACAAATGACCTTTAGCTTGTGATTCGTAGGAGCTAGCAGAGCATCAAAGTCAGAGATGTTTGTTTCAATGTCAGTTGGCAAAAAAAATTGGTTTACATTTCAAAATAATGTACCTGAAGTTTATTAATTTCTCCCTCATCCCACTTCTCCTGTTCTACCAACACGAACGACAACAAAAGTCACATAAAGCTCCATATGGCATTATATTCTCTAAGCCGAGTCCCAGAGTGATCCGAACAAATCTTAAGAATCTTAAAAAGCCTCTTGTAATGATACCAAATTCACATTTTCTGTAAAATAACAGAAGATTAGGATGATGTGTGATTTTCAGTCTTTAAAGTTTAGTTCATTGAGCACGTTAAAATAGAATGTAATAAATTATAATAGAAAGAACTCCAGTGGGAGGTTTTGTCACGGTGTGAAAAAGTAAGTTTTAAAAGCTACTAATCTCTCTTATTCAATGGTATTGATCATTGGTCATTTTGTGCAGAGGGTCAGTTAATACTATACCCTTTATTCCTTTAATTAAAGGGAGCACATTCATTAATCCTAATCACTGACTCTTATAATTACAAATTGAATGTAATTTTGCTACATTAACTTCCTCCTCGCTCCTCTCTGAGCTATTCGTGTGTGGAGGCCTGGTTGTTCAATCTTCATTCCATTACTGGACGGTCAATATTTGTTGCTTTGCTGGTGGCTGAATCCATTTAACTCAGCAAAAAAAGGGGGATGGTGATGAACAAGAGCGAAAGAGACAGGAGGGATAAACACACAAAGACATGAACTGAGACCATGGCACTCGGGAGCTCTGGCAGGCAGCACAGGTCTTAATTCTAACCATAAGGACAACTCAAAGACCCGAGGCGAACTGAGGCGTCTAAAAGGGATGTAGTTTAAAAGATGTATATCCAGGTGCTAGACAGTAGAATGATTTAAATCCCCAAATCAGAATCTTCTCAAATCGACTTAGAAAAAGGTGTTTTCTTCTTTTGGTCTGAGTAAACACTCGGGTTGCTGCATTATGATGATCTTCAGTTTATTCAAAGCTTTTCTTGGGTAGACCAGAACAGAGATCATTATACAAGTGGAGCCTGTTAGAGATAAAGGCATATATAACCTTTTCTTGATATTGTTTCATTTGGGCTTTAAAACTCAGATCAGGTCTGAAGAAAAAAGAGAAGTTAACTAAGTTGGGGCTTTGCATGTAACATGTAAGATTCAAAAATATTACTGTAGTGGGTTATTTTTTAGATTTAGACTATAAATACTTTGGTTTTATTCCCTCATAAACATGTATGACATCAGTCTACCGCCATACTAGCAACTCTGGTGAGTCTGCGCTTAGGCACAGTGGTGCTTTGAGCTAAATGTTAATATACCAACAACGAAAATGCGAACATGCAGACTTTAAACAGGTGTAGTTTTCACCATGTTTACCATCCTAGTTTAGCCTGTGGGCATGCTAACATTAATTAATTAGCACTACACACAAAGTACAGGTATTCCAGATATTTGGTCATAAACCAAAGTCCTTCGTTTCTGACCCAAAGATGGCACTAAAGGAAAAGTCAGCGATAACAACAGTAATTAGGATGCATCGTCAGGGAACCATGATGTCTCTAACAGATATAACAATGATAATAGAAGAAAGTGAAAACTTTAAGCTGCTGGTGGTGTCATTTTGATACGGTGGCCCAAAAGTCAAGAAACAAAACCCAAATGAAAAATGTAATAATGGTAACCCATTATTGATGTAGAGCAATTAACACATACAACTTTAATAAAAAGGGTTTGGAAAAAGCCAAGCAGCCACTAAACAACCATTAATGCCTCTGATATCCATCATGTCTTAAATAATCAGCATCGCTGCCTAATTGTCTTACTGTTTTCTTTTTTGACTTTTTATTGGTTTTAATTTGTAATAACACAAATGTAATTGTGTTTACTGCTATTGAGTCTATTAGCAATTATTTAGTTTACTGATGGATGAATGTTTTGATGTGTTTATTTTTGCATTGCTGCAAGCCAAATTTCCCATGTGGGACAACAAAGACTGAAACTGAGCTTAAAAGTTTGCCTGGGTCCAGACCTTTGAATCCGTCCACTCCACAGAGGTGACTGATCTGTCTGGCATTGTGACATGAAACAGTGATCCACTGAGTACCGTGAGGGGACTAATGATTAACCAATCAGTGCAGAGGGCAGGACTAACGCTGTTGTCAAGCTGTGTGCTGGAACCAAGGTGGAGTAATGACAATGGTGACCACTAATAGACAAGATTGATGCTGCTTTTACATCAATATCGCCCAGCATTGTAGTTTGTTTTTACTTTGCTCTGCTATGCTCTTAGCACCCATGCAAACCACTATCCCGGCATGGCTACATATCAATTCAGTTACATATGTTTGTCTCTTGTGTTGGAATATCAAATCCTCCTCCCCCAACAGAAATCGGTTAGCATATACAGGCAATGTCAGACTGAAGATGGACACCAGTGTAACGAGTTGAAAATTCAGTCTGATTTTGGTCAACTAAAAAGTCAGAGGATCACAAAAGTCCTTCAAATTTTTTCCCTGGAGACCATGAACGTGTTTGTACAATATCTAATGTCTTATTGTTTACACGTTTTAGTCTGAGCCAAAGTGGTGGAAGGTCAGACATTCAACTAGGGCTGGGCTGATGGACAATGGCACTGGCCATCATGGGATTGCCAGTGATGTCTAACAACCATGTTAACTGTTTTCAACATGGAAAAAAGGATACATAATCACAAAGACAAGACATTCAGTATTGGTACAGCTAAGAAAGCTCCGCTTCAGAAAGTACACGGTTCATTTTTACAAGAGACATCGCATTTATTTTTCTCTTGCCTTACCAAGTGCATGAGGCAGTTTCTCATTAAAAATCAGCGTTTCTCTGACGCTCCAGTGGACACAGGACGTCAGGAGGTGCTGCCAGCCAAGCTTCCACTAACATTAGCTCAGCTTGTCTCGAGGTACTCAGCTTGTTTAATTTAAAGGGTTCATCGTTCACAATGCTTTTACCAACAGCTGAATTATCTGCAGACGTCTCATCCCTCTCCAAAACAAATGAACACAGGTAAAAACTCTTAATAAAGAAGTTTCATGTGAAAAATCAGTGTCTCCAATCAATGGGTTTCAGCAGACACAGTTGCCACTAACATTAGCTCAGGTTGTTTCTGATAACTTATGATGCAGACATCCGATGACTAAAATCCTTTATCTGTTGACGTTGTTGATATAGTGTTAGTTAAAATGACCAAGATCTAAAAAATGACGATGACGTGGCTTGAAACAGAAAGTAGTTGGCTTGTAATGTTTTAATGTCCAGCATTCTGGTTGACAGCCGGCGCTTGTGGAAAACCCTGACTAAACGGCTTCAGAGGCTCAATACAACTAAGTTATCGACATGTGGTGCGGCGACAAAGACACTTTTAAACCAGGCGGCATGAATGTCAGACGTGTGGGACACTTGTCGGACGGGGATGTGAGAGTTGATCTGCCTGCTCCCTTTGCTGGTGAGGGGAGCCAGAGTCAGAGACAGCTGGAGGACGTCAGAGGGACAGTGGGAAGCGGCGGTGACTACAGTCCTGAGCTGATGAGGATTCTCCCCTTGCTTGAGCAAGTTGGCTTTGCTGCTATAGGACAGCCCCCCCGATCTGATCAAAAAAGGAACTTCTGAGAGGCTCTATCATTGTACATGTCATTGTATCACTGGACACCAGCATATACAAAATTCTGTAGACATCGGCTTGATTGCAACCCCTAAAGCCCTGCAGGCTAAAAGATGAAGGAACTAGGATCATATATGGTGCATTTCTTTTTCATGAATTTGATCTTGTTGTTACTTGAGACATTTTAGACATTTTGTATATTAATTCATATTAGTATCCGCATCTCAGTTGAAGAAAAGACCTTTTGTGGTAAAACAACTCTCCCTCTGAAACTAGCAGGCAAAGGAAGTGAGCAAGAGTCCGAGAAATAAATCAATAAGCTGCCAACTGCTCCATGCACACTCACTGCTTCTATCTTTTTGCTAGGGGGGGAGTTGGAGAGTTCAATTATGTTATGTGAATGTGTACCGGGGATTTGTAAAAACTTCATTGCTCCCTGGATGTCACTGTCTCCGAACTGTGAACAGATAACGCCAGACAATCCGAATGTACCTCCCATCCACCAAAACACACACACACACACACACACACACACAGACACACACACACACACACACACACCCACACACACACACACACACACACACACACACACACACACACACACACACACA